>JAPCYS010000520.1:0-81106 GCA_028641055.1 Alopecurus myosuroides
CTAGCCATCTATCGAAGCAATTTAACTCGGTCCCCATGAACTTGGGTGTTTCGTATCTTTTTCAGGGAATAGCGAGCGCTTCAAGGATGAATCCGTGAAACCCGCGCTATCCTGGGGACTACTGATGGGGGGATAGTAACCCGGTAGGCCCACTTCAAGATATAATCCGGCCCGAGGTGTGCTGAGCGATATCCGGCTAGGGGTAAAGAGATTACCGGAAGGCCCAAAGGCTTGTAAGATTCGTAACCCGGATTGTGGGCTGCGGTAAGGGAAGTTAGGGTTTGTATGTGGAGTTCGAGTAGGACTCAAGATGTGCCTTGAAGGGCAAGTTAGGGGTATACGGGTGCTTTATAAACCGGCCCCTAGGTTTAGTTTGCCAGAGATTCAAGTCATAGTTGTAACACCTGTTATCGAGTATCCAGCATAATTCATATTGAGATCCGGCGAGTTATTTTCCGGTTCTTAGATTGCTTTCCGCCATGTCTTCCTTCGAGCTAAACCCTCTCCCGAATACCTGTGTCGACTTGCCCCAAGATCAGTTACCCCCGGTAACATCTGCCGTGATTATCCCGCGACACGGCTAGACTGTTGGAGTTAAACAAAGCTCGTGGATTTCCAAGCATGCTTGGCTCTATTGATTGCATGCATTGAGTATGGAAAAATTATCCAACGGCTTGGCATGGACAATTTTAAGGGAACAAGAAGGATACCACTATAATCCTTGAAGCCGTGGCTGATTATAAGACTTGGATTTGGCATGCTTTCTTTGGACTGCATGGATATCTCTCAATGACATCCATGTTCTTCACGGGTCAACACTGCTGAACCGGATTGCTAACGGTGAGTTGTCACCGGTGCAGTTTAAAGCAAACGGGCATACATACAACTAAGCCTACTATCTCGCGGACGACATTTTATGTAAGGTGGCAAACATTTGTGAAGTCGGTCAAGCAACCACAAGGTAAGAAACAATGTGGTTTTTATAATGCACAAGCGGCGGCTAGAAAAGATATGGAGAGAACATTTGGTATTTTACAATCCCAGTTTGCTATTGTTAGAGGAATGGATAGATTTTGAGATCAAGAGATGCTTTGGTATATTATTACCGCTTGTGTGATCATGCATAACATGATCATAGAGAACAAGTGTGGAACAATTTAGACTAGTCCGTCTACGATTTGATGGGGCGGATCGTACGAGTGAAAAGAAGAGAAGAGAGAATTGCCTGCTTTGTTGCATCGTACCATGCCATTGGCGACAACGACGTGTGAGGGCAGCAAGCGGGCTTTAACAGGCTTGAGCCTGCCCTGTCTAATTGCAAATTTTTGTTTTACTACTACTAATCTATCATAGAGGTTGGGCCCAGCAGCATCAGAGCACAAAACGGGCCAGCTACACGCATCGGGTCAGGCAGTAATGCAGCTGCTCCGCTCGATGCCATCTCTCCCGAAACACTAGAAAGTCAGAAACGGAGGCAACATGCACGAACGGCGGACGGGGGCGCGAGGCGACGAGCCGGCGACCGAGGAGCGGAGGAGTCGAGGAGGGGCGGACGGCAGCACGCCCACACGAGGCGGCAGCCAGCGGTCGAGGACGGCGGACGCGCCCAGGCGCTGATGCTTGCGTTGGGATACCCCAAGAGGAGCGTGTGATGAGCACAGCGGTAGGAATTTTCCCCCTAGTTAAGAACCAGGGTTATCAATCCAGTAGGAGAAAGAGGACCTTTGGAAGGTTGATGCCACTGACGATGGTGCTGGCGCTTCACCGGTGTCAGCAACAACGTGGAACTTGCACACAACACAACCAAAATATACTTTTCCCCAACGGTACAGTGAGGTTGTCAATCTCACCGGACTTGCTGAAAACAAAGATTAGACGTATAGTGTGGAAAACTGTGTATGTTTGCACTGAGTAAAGAGAGCAGGAAATTGTTGTGGTTTATTTAACAGTGTGGAAAATGGACCGGGGTTCATAGGTTTACTAGTGGTGTCTCTCCATAAAAATAACATGCTGGGTGAACAAATTACAGCTGGGCAATTGACGAATAGAGGTTGCACCTAGTGCACAATATAACATGATGACTACTATGATATTTAGTACGGGCATTATAACAAAATAGATAGACCGAAATCCATCTGCATCTATGACTAATAGTCCACCCTCAGGTTATCATCCGAACCCCCTTAGGTATTAAGTTGCAAGCAACAGATAATAACATTAAGCAATGTGTGTAATCTAAGCAATGATTATACACGCGGGTACTCTCACCGATGTTTTCTCCCTAATGGCAACATCACATCCTCCCCCTTCACATTTCTGTCACTCGAGCAAGGCAATGAGAAGGCATGAACCAACTATCAAGAATAAATACTCCCTCTTGGAGTCACTAGCAACTACTTGGCCAGAGCAACCACTAGCAACGGAAAGCATGCAAGATCACAAATAACATATGCAATAAAGACTATAATCAACTTGGCATAAGGTCAATATTCATCGGATCTTAGCAAACACAGCATATAGAATTACATAAGATTGATATCGATCATGATAGGAAGCTCAAGAGATCTAAACATGGAGGCATATGAGGAGGAGACAACCATCTAGCTACTGCTATGGACCCGTAGTCCAGGGATGAACTACTCACGCATCACTCCGGAGGCAGGCATGGTGATGTAGAAGCCTCCGGTGATGATTTCCTCTCCGGTAGGGTGCCGAAAAACAGCTCTAGAACCCTCCTGATCTAGGGTTGATGACGACGGCGGCTGCGGGACTTTTTCGGGATTTTTGATCAGGTACCTAAGGTTTTCATCCAAGGGGAATAAATAGGCGAAAGGGCAGAAGCGGTGGAGGCCAGGGGGCCCACACCTATAGCTGGCGTGGCCAGGGGGAACCCGCGTGAGCCCTTGGTGTGGCCCCCCTGTTGCCCCTCTTTGACTCCTCTTCGGTGTTCTGGATGCTTCCGGGGAAAATAGGAACTTCGGGCTTTGTGGGGTCCAATTCCGAGAATGTTTCCAGAACAACTTTTCTGAAACAAAAAACAGTAGAAAACAGGGAACTGGCACTTGGCATCTTGTTAATAGGTTAGTTCCGAAAAACGTATGAAAATGCTATAAATAAGGGAGAAAACATGTAGCAATTGGCATAATATGATCATGTAGCATCAGAAATTAGGGATACGTTTATGACGTATCAGGCGCCAAACCATAGCTCTAGCTGGCGGCCGGCGACGGCCGGCCGGTGATCAGTTTTGGTGGGGGGCTGAGCCGCTGAGGAGCACACCGGCCTGCGGCGCCAGCCCGGGTCGCCGATACGCCTTTGGAATTACGAAACCGTGCGGATATTTGGCCTCTTTGGTGGTATTTGTCTTCCAATTGCAATCCCCATATTATTTTGCTATCTCTCTTGCAAATTTGTAATCATGTATGTCCATATTTTTAATTTTTAATTGTGTAATATACCAGATTTGAAAAAAAATGAAGAGAAAACATGTGAGCATCCTTAGCCATTATTTGCCTAGTTCCGTCGATAGCACTCAACCTAAACCCGAAACTGAAGGTGCACTTGAAATTGAAGCTGCACCTGAAATTGAAGCTGAACCTGAACCTCAACCTGGTCCCCAAATTGGTGGTTGTCATTGTTGCTCAATGTATTCGTGCTAATTTCTTCAACATTATTCCCTTGATAGTGACTCAAGTTGGTTCATCTTGCAAGAGAAAACATGCATTACTTGCAAAACATCGGGATGAATTGTTGTTGGAGAATGGGATGATTTCAGCTCGAACCGGGCTGCATCAAGAGTCTACCATAACAAGACCAGGAGACACTCGGTGGGACTCACACTTGAGAACCTTGCTTCGCATATTCACAATGTGGAAGGCTGTGGTGGGTGTTCTGGGAATTATAGTGATTGATGCTCGGGGACACACATGTCAAGGTGGGGCTTTTGGTTTGCTTATTAAGATGCAATGTTTCGAATTTTTGTTTATCATGTTGCTCTTAATAAACATTTAAACACCACAAATCAGCTCTCACTAGCTTTGCAAAGGAAGAATCAAAATATTGCTGAACCCATGCGTTTGGTCTTGGATGTGAAAGAAAGTTTGCAAGGGATGAGGGACGATGGGTTGGATCATTATACAGTTTCAGAAATTGAGGGATCGAAGAGACATCTGCCGCGCGAGTATGATGTGATTTCTTAGAGGTACATGTTTGTTTACTACTTTTATTAGAGAGTTCGCTTTATCCTTTTGTTGTTGATTCTCTAGTAATGGATGTATAATTATGTAATTTGTATGCTTCTAACCTAAGAAATAGCGGTAGTAATTTTATGTATCATATATTGGCTTAATTTCTACGTAAGTAGTCGTTTAGTACTCGTTTCTTTAGTTGTCGTCAACTTTTAGCCTACCCTCCAAATAATTTCTGGAATCGCCGTTGGCGACAACGATGCGCACGATGATCTTCAAGAAGATGTCATGGAGGAGTGATGAAAATGGTATGGACAACAAAACAAGTAGTTTTATGTTTGTAGTCGATGGCTACTTGATGAAAAAATTGTTGTATTGTTGATGAACTATTTTTTGTATTGTTATGTACTATTTGTTTGTGTTGTAAGAACAATTACGCTATTTAATCCTATATGATGTGCATATTTGTTTGATATTACATGTCGCCACGCATGCTCCCTCCCTGCCCGCCGCGGCGCCTGCTCATCGCTCTCCGCACGAACTCCTCCAAGCGCTAGACCGTCTTTCTCCCGGCCACCACTCCCACGCGGCCGACCGCTGTCGGCCGGACCGCATCAGTGAGGTCATCGGTCGAATCCGGGTCTTCGTCCATAGCTATATCGGCGCGCGCGTGCGCTTGGAAGACGCGGGCTGCTCGTGCTCGTACCGCCTCGGGACGCTCTGCAAGCGCCGCCCCAACGACTCTCCGTACGCCACCGCCACCTCGAAGAGCCTGCTCGGCCGCGCTGGTGCTGTTGAGGAGCGCGCAGTCGAACTGATCGGCTGCATCACAAACCTTGTCCGCGTCGAGACCGGCGGGGGGGGGGGGGGGGGGGCTTGCTCCGCTGCGGGATGCCCTCCAAGCGCCGCTTCGACGACTCCCCAACCCCGGGGAGCAAGCGCCGCCGCACCGGCGCCACGAAGCGCCCGGTGGAGGTGATCGGCCGCATCCGCGACCTCAACGACGGCGCGTCGGCCCTGGAGGTCCAGGGAGATGAGACGACCCCGCGTGTCCGCGGCGGCGGTTCGTGCCATCGCGACTTCACCCTCGACGATGTGTCTGTGGCGGAGGAGGAAGGCCTGGAGGCTTTCTACGGTCGGTTCGTGCGGTCGTGGGTGGAGGGCGTGCGGGCGGGCGCCAAGTGCACGATTATCGTGTACGGACCGACCGCGTCCGGCAAGAGCCACAAGTTGTTGGACTGCGCTGAGGAGCCTGGTGATACTTCCAAACCGTATCTCATTTTACGAACACTTTCTTATTATTTTCCTCTAAACTTGTGAGTTTTGAATACTACTAACACAAATTAACGTTGTTTTCAGCAGAATTACCTTGGTGTCTCGTTTTTGTACAGAAAAATCAACTTTCTGGAAAATTGCCGAGAAAAGACCCCATTGGTCTTAAAACACCAGAAGACCCTGGGAGCCAGAAGGACGCCAGGAGAGGGGCCATGACGGGGCCACACCACCCCTGGCGCCTCCCTTGGCCGCGCCGCCAGGTGGTGTGGGCCCCCAGGCTCCCCTTTCGACTACTTATTCCCCGAAAACCTAAAAAGCGAGGGGGTTCGTCATATTCCACAGAAACACAACAGAGCGCTGCCGCCACCCCGAAACTCAATTCGGGGATCAGAAGTTCCTGTTCTGGCACCCTGCCGGGACGGGGATTCAAAGAAGATCATCGCCATCGACACCACCACACCTTCTCCATCAACCATCCATGTTTCCCCCGTCCATGAGTGAGTAAATCCCGCTGTAGGCTGAGAGGGATGGAAGGGATTGAATGAGATTGATCATGTAATAATGCCAGATTGTTAGGGCATAGTGCCTAGTATCCATTGTTAGTATATTCTACCGTTGTTGCAACTTGTTATGCTTAATGCTTGTCACTAGGGCCCGAGTGCCATGATTTCAGATATGAACATGTTATTGTTTCATGAGTATAATTATGTTTCTTGATCATACCTGCAAGTTGTTTACACATGTCATTGTCCGGAACCCGAGGCCCCAAAGTGACAGAAATTGGGACAACCGGAGAGGATGGCTGTGATGTGAGGATCACATGTGTTCAAGGAGTGTTAATGCCTTGCTCCGACGCTTTATTAAAAGGAGCACCTTAATTGCCAATAGTTTCCCTAGAGGCCCCGCTTCCACGGACTGGTAGAACAAAAGATATTGTGCAAGTTTCTCATTGCGAGCACGTATGACTATATTGGAACACATGCCTATGGGTTCCCTAAATGTTTGATGCATTATTATTATTATATGCAATGCCCACGTTATTATTATTACATAATCCTTGTTATCCATGCAACGCCCGATCATCCATTCCCTCTATGCCTATGGTACTCCCATCCTGTTGTTTTCAGCGATTGCTACTGATGTTTTCACGATTGCTACTATTGTTACTATTTTACTACTGTTGTTATTTCACTACTGCTGTTGTTGTAAAACTGTTACCACTGATAAATTGTTGCGAGCAAGTGTACTTTTAGGTGCATCCGAATTGACAACTCAGTTGTTAAGGCTAATAAATATTATTTGGCTCCCCTTGTGTCGAATCAATAAATTTGGGTTTTACTTCCCTCGAAGACTGTTGTGATCCCCTATACTTGCGGTCTCATCAAGACTATTTTCTGGCGCCGTTGCTGGGGAGTATAGCTTTATTTATTTGCTCACTTGATCGTGATATTGTTTGCTGCAAGCCATTCATCATGGGCAAGACTCGTGATGGAAAATTAACTATATTACCATCCACTACAAGGAGAGGTACAACTCTGAAAACCTCTGCTGCTCTTGATTCACTGTCTGCTATGAGTAAGCTTCTTACTCCACCACATGCTGCTATTACTTTTGCTGAATCTGAGAATGCTTTTGATGCTTTTTATGATGCTTCTACTGTGCTTGATGACATTGGTTCTCTAGGTCCTTTCGTATATGCTACTATTGCTAAATCCAAACAAATTAAAAATGCTGAAATTTCTGTTGGAAATATTTGTACACTTGTTAGTTCAACTGAGTTTATAGATGATATTGATGAAACGTATATTGAACTTAATGATGATTTTATTGAAGAAGCTCGTGATACTACTAGTGCAAATTCTCTTAAGAGTCATCTTGCAAGACATGCTGTGAAATATAAATCTTCTCTTGATGCTAAGGTTGCCACATCTCCCATACACATTATAGACAAGGATTATGATTTCTCTCTAGATTTATCTTATATATCTACTGTTGAAAAGTAACCTTTTGTGGAATTAAAAGTAAAAGTGCTATGGAACACATAAATGAGCTTTCATCTATGAGTAGTTTATTTTCTGATGATACTAAGCTGTGTACTTATTTTTTAACCAAGATTTTTCCTTTTTCATTAAAAGATGAAGCTAAAACGTGGTTTAACAATCTGTCACCTGGATCTATTACTAGCCCTATGGATTTGATTAATGCTTTCTTTCAAAAATATTTTCCTGATAGTGCTCAACATGCTGATGTGCAAGAGATCTTTAACTTTGAGCAAATTAAAGGAGAAAAATTACCTGAATCTTGGACAAGGTTTTGTTCTTCAATGAGAGCTTGCCCTGGTTATCCACTACCTAAAAATGAGCTTCTAGATATATTTTATAATGGACTAACTATTGAATCTAGGATATACCTGGATAGTTGTGCTATTTGTGTTTTCAGGAAAAAGAACTCCAGAAGAAGCTGAGGAATTAATGGCTAAATAGCCAAAAATAATGATTATTGAAATATACCTGAGCCTACACGTACACTATAGCCAACACCAATACCAACACCCAAGAAGAGAGGGATGATTGTATTAAATGATGAAGTGATGAAGGAAGCCGAGAAATCTCTTAAAGAGAGGGGTATTAAATCTAAAGATGTGAAGAATTTACGTCCTATAGAAGAATTATGTAAGCCTATTCCTCATCCATCAACCGTTGAGGTACACTCTCTCCAAAACTTTGATAATAGAGATATTCCCTACTCTAAACCACCTGATCAATGCTTAGATGAATTTGATAATTATGTTGTTAAGCAAGCTAATTTTAATATGAGAGTGCAAAATTATCTTATGGAAAACTCTAGAGCTATTGATAATTTGCATGGTATTATTGAAAGAACCTCTAATGATGTTAAAATACATGTTAAACATTTTCAGATGGTTCAAACTCAAATTGATAAACTTACTAAAGTGCAAAAAGACATGCTAGTTAATGCTTCTAGAGATAAACATGTTTGTGAAATAATTACTAGAAGTGTTGTTTCTACTCAGGACCCCTTGTATCCTGAAGGACATCCTAAAGAATTGAACAAGATTCTCAGCAACCTAAAAAAATAGTTCTCCTTCTAAGAAAAAGAAGAAGAGACATAAAACTGTTGTGGAATCTCCTGAACCTGCTAAAGATCCTAATAGTATATCTATTTCTGATGCTGAAACTGAAAGTGGTAATGATAAAAGTGATGCTTCTGATAAAGAGGAAATTGTAGCTGAACCTGAAAAGCAAACTAAAACTGCAAAGTATACTAAGGAGGAATTAATTTATAATAAACATGGTAATGAAAGAGAATTTTGGGTACAAAAAGCAATGCCTTTTCCTAATAAGAAACACAAGTCAAAGGAAGAAGAACATTATAACAAGTTTTGTGAATGGATGAAACCTTTGTTTTTGCAAATTCCTTTGACTGATGCTATTAAACTACCTCCTTATTCTAAATATATGAAAGATATTGTCTCTAACAAAAGGAAAATTCCTAATGAGGAAATTTCCACTATGCTTGCTAATTACTCTTTTAATGGCAAGGTTCCAAAGAAGCTTGGAGACCCTGGTATTCCAACTATCCCTTGTTCTATTAAAAATAATTATGTCAGAACTTCTTTATGTGACTTGGGAGCTAGAGTTAGTGTTATGCCTTTCTCTCTTTATTAGAGACTCTCTCATGAAAAATTGATACACACTAATATATCTTTGCAAATCGATGATAACTCTACTGCTATTCCTGTTGGTATATGTGAGAATGTTCATGTTCAAGTTGCTACTAATTGTTTGATATTAACTGACTTTGTTGTGTTGGAAATGTCTGAAGATGATAATATGTCTATTATTCTTGGGAGACCTTTTCTTAACACTGCAGGGGTTGTTATTGATTGCAACCAAGGAAAAGTAACTTTTAATATTAATGATAAAGAGCATACTGTTTATTTTCCCAAGAAAATTGATGTAAGATATGGTTTAAATTCAATTGAAAATATTGAGATCGTCAAGATTGGAGAATTTTATTGTCCCATTCCAGTACCACCAAAAGAATATGAAATTATTATGATTGGGACTATGTCTATCTAGGTTGAGGTAACATAATTATTTAGTGATTAGTAGATTTTTGCTTCACATGAAAATTGTTTTGGTAACAAGACTTGATCACCCTTGTTAACAAAATGATTTTGAATGAAGAGGACAATGTTTTCACTATGTTTTCACCTTCCCCATTATGTTTTCACCATGTTTAGTTATGTTATCACCTTGTTACTTTAGTAAAATCATGTTTCCATCATCCATACTTTTATTTTCACAGTGATTTCTCTTGCTTTCACCTTGTTATGTTTGTTTTCACCACCATAATTTTGTTTTCACCACCTCCACCTTTGTTTTCCTTGGTTATTTTTCTATTGGAGTGTCATAGAACCTATGTAGTCATGGTTTTGGTTTTGTTTCCCACCTTTTCACTTTTGTTTTTCTGGCCTTTATTAAGTATTAAAATTTTGGAAATACCTCAAAAATAAAGTTTCTCGAAAAATTCCAGAAAAATAATAATAATTTTTTACGTAAAAAATGAAGCAGAGAGCCACCTAGGAGACCCTAGGGGGACCCACCAGTCAAGCACACCATGGGGTGGCGCGGCCTGCCCCTGGTGGCGCCAGCACATGGTGTGGGCCCCCTGGCCTTCCACTTGCTCTCTCCACTGCCAAAGTCTTCTCTCTCACCTCCCAAACTGAAAACATTTCCTTGAACCCGTGTTCATGTTGTTCTTCCTCTGGATTTTCGATCTCCTTCTTCAGCCCATCATTTGTGCTGATATTTGGTGTGTTTGATCTCCGGTATGTGACTCCTCCGATGACCCAAGTAGAATTTTGTTTGGTGGAGTATTTCTTGAGTATTTTGGTACTGTAGGTGACAGCTTATGTGAGTTGACATGCTTGATTTGAGTAGAAATAATTTAGCTTTCATGCATGTTTAACTCCCCTATAAGTCTATATAGTAGTTTCCACCTTATAGTTGCTTGAAATCAATTTTTGTGATGATTGTTGAATTTTTTTCCAGAGATGGAGCATAATGTGTATCAACTAAACCAGCATGAGTTGGAGTTGGATGAGGTCATGCCTGTGCGCCGAGAAGAAAAAGTGTTCCCATCAATCTATCCATGCGAGGAATTCATGCGTATTACGGGAATTCTGCAGGATTTTTACACTCTTGTGCATAATGCAGGGTTGGGTAATTTCCTTCAGGATGAACTTACCCAACACATTAAACTAACCATGGATGTGGTGTAGGATTTTCACTTTAAATGGTCCTCAACTAACCCTATGGTCCATTATAAAATTTATAACAAAGCTGTAGGTTTGCCTTTCGATGATTTTTGTGCAGCTATCAAGGTACCATGATGGGATTCATGTGAGAAGATAAGAGGGCAGCCTAAACCACTGCTGAATTATATAAAGATATTTTCCAAGGCATAAGCTTCACGGGGGAGAATGGTAAAATACGAGAAATTCAACTCCCTAGCATTCGATACTTTGCTTATTTTATTTCCAAATGTGTGCTAGCTAGGAAAGCTGCCAACAAGATGTCTGTTTATGATCTAGCTTTTCTATCAGCTGCTTTAAAATGTGATATGTCTTATAACTTTGGTGCTTTATTTTCTTACCGTCTCTCACTTAACCGTGAGAAGGGAGGAATTTGTGGATGTCTTATTGCCTCTAGTTTGCTTGCCTTTCATGGTGTGGAGCCGCATCCTCTAGACCTTCAGTTTCCTTTAAAGAGGCTGGACCTTATTTCCATGATTCAACATAAGTTTCTCTCTACTCATGCTAATTTGCGCAACTTATCTTATGAGATAACTTTCTCCAAACAATCAAGGTGAAGAGTGATAAAATCCGAAAGAGTAATACTTTTTCCTCCACCTCTTTTGTCTAATCTTAATCGCAGGAAAAGATGGTCACTTTTAGAGAGTGAGCTGGACGCACATATGGAGCAACAACCCCAGCACGTTGAGGATGCCGGAGAGGGGGACGATAATGAGTTCGTCCAGCCCTCCGACATCGCATTAGTTCCTTATCAGCACCCCGCTATGATTATGTGTCAGCCGCTTCATCTTCTTCATGGGCGCCCGAGTACTACCATGCGAGGGACGACCCACCAAAAGCCTAATCTTGGGGGGAGGTATACCGACACCACACTCATTTATATATCATGTTCGGTCGGTTCTTTGTATATCCATATTTTTGTTTCTTTCGTTTGTTTTGGGTTTCTTTCGTTTCTTTTTTTTATCATTTTATTCTTGCTTTCCAAAACACAAAAGGACCATCAATATTTCTGTTGTTTCTCTTTGTTTGTTTCTTTAGTTTCTTTTGTTGGTTTTCTTTCTTTACTAGTTTCGGTTTAGTATTCAAAAATCCAAAAATATTATGTTTTGTTTGCTTGTTTCTTTCTGTTCTTCTTTTAATTCGAAAACCCAAAAATATTTGTTGTTCTTCTTTGGTTTTGTAAAGTTTGTTGCAGAGTTCACAGGAATTCCGTGTCTCCATTGGATCTTGATTATCATTCTATATTATTCAATCCACATGTGAAGAGCAGTAATGACGATTTACGACAATCCGAGTTGTGGTGAGAGGCTGGTATAAACTCTATTTGTTTTATTTTTGTACATATACTCATCTATGTGAACATGCTTACTTCGTTCATGTAAGGTGTATGTTATTTAATTGATGCTTAGTAGTTCATGCTATCTCATGTTTAGTTCCAACTTATTAATATAAGATAGCATGTTATATGAATGTTTGCTTGCATTGTTTTATTCATAGAAGGGTATGACATTGTAGTATCTCCCTCTGATTGTTTCGCTTGAATCAACTTGGCACATTCTCACGCATGCATAAGACTGAAAACAAAAAGTCAATTAAGCCTCGATGATTTATTTTGCCTCATAGTATTTGTATCACTTTTATGCCTGTGTTAATTTTATTTTGTCGCAAGCATGATTATGATAGTTGTTGCTCTCTTGATTGTCGCTCCCCGACTATTGCTAGCCTTCATCTTTACTGAGTATGAGCTCTACTCCTGCATCCAACTCCTAAAAACCAAAGTTTTCCGAATGTGTCCACCATACCTACCTACATGTGGTAATTAAACGCCACTCCAAGTAAATTGCTCATGTGCTACCTTTAAAACCTTCTAAAAATTATTCTTGTTTTGTGCCCCTGATTGGATTTCACACCCTGGACTAGTGACTTCATCCGCTTAACCAATTGATAAAAGAGCTGGCAGCGGGTTTCCCGACCCCAAATAATAATACAAATTCTCTTAACTATTTTGGCCCCTGATTTATCAGTCAAAGCATAATTTTATAAACAAAAGAGAAAGAGAGATGACCTTCTACAACAGTTGCATCCTTCAAATGGGAAACACTCTTGTGAAATCTAGTTAGCTTGAGACGTAATGTATTTTCTGCTTACCATTCGTTGACATAAGAATACACCTCTCTAAATTTTTTTTTCAATACCTCTATTTAATAAAACAAAAGCTCTAGATCATGAGTGATCCATGCTTCCCTCTGCGAAGGGCCTTTCTTTTATTTTTATGTTGAGTCTTCACCTTCTCACTTTATGCACCTTCTTGAGAGCATTGGCTCTTATTCTTAGTGTAATGTGCTTGTCCCAGAACACGGTTTATTGTGGTATAACTTTGATGCTTGTATGTTTGATATCTTTATTTATAGTCTTCATTTGAACTTCAGAGGTGTCCTGGAATTTATGTTTTGCTCCATTCTTAACGGAAAGCGAGTACACTTTATCATACCCTATTATGAGCATTGCAATCATGCAGATTGATATACTTCATGTTGTCTATTATAAGTTTATTGGCATCTTTTCATGGCTTGCATAACAGCTGGGTAACTCTTATCTTGCATACATCTTATTATGAATTTCCTCAGCACTTGATCGTGTAGTGAGTATATTTACATCATATGAAACAAATGTGTTCGTAAAAGTATTTTGTCGCACTCAGTTGTCACTGAATTGCTTGAGGACACGCAATAAGCTAAGCTTGGGGGATTTGATACGTCCAACACGTATCTCCTTTTCCGAACACTTTTCTTATTGCTTTCCTCTAAACTTGTGAATTTTGGATACGGACTAATGCTGTTTTCAACATAATTACCTTGGTGTCTCATTTTTTTGCATAAAAATCAAGTTTCGGGAAATTGGCCAGAAAAGACCCCATTGGTCTTAAAACACCAGAAGACACCGAGAGCCAGAAGGAGGCCAGGAGAGGGGCCAGGAGGGGGCCACACCATCCCCCGGCGCCCCCCTTGGTCGCGCCGCCAGGTGGTGTGGGCCACCCAGGCACCCCCTAAGGCTCCCCTTTCGACTACTTATTCCCCGAAGACCTAAAACGCGAGGGGGTTGATCATATTCCACAGAAACACAACAGATCACCGCCGCCACCCCGAAACTCAATTCGGGGATCAGAAGTTCCTGTTCTGGCACCCTGCCGAGACGGGGATTCGAAGGAGATCATCGGCATCGACACCGCCACTCCTTGTCCATCAACCATCCATGTTTCCCCCGTCCATGAGTGAGTAAACCCCGCTGTTGGCTGAGAGGGATGGAAGGTATTGGATGAGATTGATCATGTAATAATGTCAGATTGTTAGGGCATAGTGCCTAGTATCCATTGTTAGTGTTTTCTACCGTTGTTTCAACTTGTTACGCTTACTGCTTGTCACTAGGGCCCGAGTGCCATGATTTCAGATCTGAACATGTTATTGTTTCATGAGTATAATTATGTTTCTTGATCACACCTACAAGTTGTTTACACATGTCATTGTCCGGAACCTGAGGCCACAAAAAGTGACAGAAATTGGAACAACCGGAGGGGATGGCTGTGATGTGAGGATCACATGTGTTCACAGAGTGTTAATGCTTTTCTCTGGTGCTTTATTAAAAGGAACACCTTAATTACCAGTAGTTTTCCTAGAGGCCCCACTGCCATGGGCTGGTAGGACAAAAGATGTTGTGCAAGTTTCTCATTGCGAGCACGTATGACTATATTGGAGCACATGCCTATGGTTTGCCTAAATGTTTGATGCTTTATTATTATTATCTACAATGCCCACGTTATTATTATTACATGATCCTTGTTATCAATGCAACGCCTGTTCATCCATTTCTTCTATGCCTACGATACTCCCATCATGCTGTTTTCCGCGATTGCTACTGTTGTTTTCACGATTGCCACTATTGTTACTATTTTACTACTGTTGTTAGTTCACTACTGCTGCTGCTATAAGAATGTTACCACTGATAAATTGTTGCGAGCAAGTCTACTTTCAGGTGCATCTGAATTGACAACTCAGTTGTTAAGGCTAATAAATATTCTTTGGCTCCCCTTGTGTCAAATCAATAGATTTGGGTTTTACCACCCTCGAATACTGTTGCGATTCCCTATACTTGTGGGTCATCACCTCATCGCATACTGGGTTCTCTGGGACATACTTGACGGAGGCGGCGAGGATGGCGCCAACAAGTCTGTGAAGTTGTGTGTGCTTGAGGTTCACAACGAAGATGTATACGCTCTGCTCGACGGGGGCGTAGGATCCAGTGCCACCGGAAACACGCCTAATCCCAAGACCAAGGTGAACTCGCACTTGTACCTCCTCTTTTATTTACACCTATTTGCAGTTGTAGATGTTTGATTGTTTGGATAAGTAATAAGGGATCACATATGTCTTAGTCAACCGATTTTTTTAAGTCTCAGTCAATTGAGAAACGTGGAACTCTAGTTTAAAGAAAAGTACAATCGAACCCGTTGCACTTTTTTTAAACTACGGTCGCACTTTTCTCAAAAGTGACTGAGATTTAGCAAAACCTCACTAATAAAGTACATCATAGAGGTGTGTGTATGTGCTAAAATTACTTGGTTTTGGGACTAATCGACTGAATTCGCCATTTGGTACAACTTACTTAAGATGCCAGGTTAATATATATTTGGGGACAGACATTCGAGGCTGATATATAGCTCTTAGGCCCCAAGGGTTAACATAGGTTTGAATTGGTTATAGAATGAATCTCGGGATCAAAACTTAAGATGAGAAACTACGTCAACTTGCTATGCCGCAGCAATGCCTGAATTTCCTGTGTCAGAAGAGTGAATTTATCATGGAAATTTGTGAGTTGATGTGATCTTGCAAAGCTAGATTGCTCAAGTTTTTCCATAATACACTGCAGGTGAGGCTAGATGCAATGGGAACAAAGGCCACACACATTTATGGAAATGAAGCTGGGAAGATAGCAAGAGAGGCCGCCAAGGTAGAGAAGCAGCGTGCCAAAAAGAGCACACATTGTAATGCGAGGAGTTCCTGGACCCACTGCATGGTTGTTACTTCCTCTTATTTGTAGGTTGTCTATAGTATAATGTTTCTACAAGAGCAGAAACCTCATTAGCTTTGCTTTTATGTTACCTGTCAAGATAATCTTGGATGTTCCATCAGTGGGAGGAAGGCTCATGCTTGTGGGTATGGCTGGTTCTGAGAACATAGAAGCCGCGGGCAGAACTAGACATGAAGCCAAATCATAGGTGTGCAATGTTACAAATCCTTATAATTTAAGTAGCATCTGATTTCTCGAAAAGAAAAGTAGCATATGTTTGTCAGTTTCTCTCTAAAAAATGATGAGGGCGATGTAGTTGAATCATTATTATGCAGCTGATATACTAGAACAATTAACCAATGCGCAAACATGCCATAACATGTTTTTAGGAGCTAACTAATGAACTGCAACTTCTAATGAAATTAAAAATTTATTTGCATATCGAGTTCATAACACTTGTTGAAGTGGGTCTTCGAGTCCATTGCCAACGGCGACCCTTATGTCCCATTTCGGGACAGCACGCTCACAATGCTATTACGGGTACCGGAGAACCACATGCCTTTCCTTTATTATCTTTCCATATATAGATAATTGCTTCCAAATGTAATTTCAGGATTCATTTGATGACGATAGATCCAAAATCCTTATGATCCTGTGTGCAAGTCCCGATCAAGATCAATTGCACAAGACAATTTCCACCCTAGAGTATGGAGCCAGAGAAAAAATCATCACCCGGGCTGCTCATGCATCAACGCCAAAAGATAAGACGAGCTCCAAAGAGGCCCGGATATTGTTGAAGGATGATGAGCTAGCACGGCTGTGGGTGAAGCTCAGTGTGATGGAAGCACGGGAGTAAGGGATCGTCATGAAGATCACCAAGGAGAATCAGATCCTGAGGGGTGAGCTGAGGACAACAGAAGAACATATGCTTGTGCAGCAGCAAGAACTCCGTGTTGTGAAGCAGCGGCTGCTGAAGGTGGAGTGGGAGAAGCTGGACATGGAGGAAGAGTTGCACTTGGCTTGGAGGACCCTCAAAGAACTTGGAATCTTCTTGCAGGATTTAGGATGGAGGGCGTGAACATATCGTGGTTTAGTCGTCCAGGACTAGGTAGCTTTGCTTTTTTAGTCCGTCAAATGAATGGTGAAAATCAGGTGATTTTGTTTTGGGTGGGGTGCTTCAAGACAAATGAGGAGAAATGTTTTCATTGAATTTTACACCATGTGGTTCAAATGAAAATGAGCAGCATTTTCCTGTACTACATTGGTGTGTTAAGCAACATTCAGTTTTACAGATATGTGAGAAAGGTAGTAGTAATGGTAGAAACACCAGGTTTTGGGGGAAGATCTTTGGACAGGAGGAGTACCTTTGAAGATAAAATTTCCTGGGCTCTATAATTTAACTTTTAGCTCTGGGATAACAGTAGGTAAGGTGTTCTCTGGTAGTTGGCAAAGTATTACATTTGGACGCACGCTTGCTGGCGAAACTTTAGTGTTGTGGGATGATTTACAAAATTTATGTGGTGATGTGTAGCTATCTGACCAGAAAGACAAGTGTAGATGGTTGCCTAATAATTCTAGAGTTTTCTCAGTTAAATCTCTTTATAGAGCTCTAAAGTTGAATTAAACTGGTTGCTCTTCCAAAAGGTTCTAGTTTGTGAGAGTCCCAGCAAAAATAAAAGTTTTTCTTTGGCTCATGTTCAAAAAAGGTATACTAACTAGAGATGTTTTAAAGCGTAGAGTAGATACAAGTACTGGGTGTCTTTTCTGTAGTAGTTAAGAATCATTTGTATGTGCTCTGTCCCTTGGCTAGATTTGCTTGGAGTGTAGTAGAGTGTACTTTTGATATCAGGACATATTTTAGGACAATAGATGGTATGATTAGTTGGGTTTTCCGGTTTCCTCCCGTGATGAGAAATGTCGTATCGGTTGTGGGGAGGAGGGGGTACTCTGGTTTATATGGAAAACTCATAATGCTGCATATTTTGCCCCCTTATGATCCTAGTGTGGTAGTAACAGTTAAAACTTCTCATTGGTTGAATATGTGGGCTGATCTACAAATCCGAGGACGATGAGAGCTGCAACGCAGAGGAGCAAAAAGTGCTTCTGCGAGCGAGTGGCAAAGGAAGTGTTCAATACGAACTGTGTTATACATGTTGCTGGTACTGCATGTGTTTTGTAGTTGGAGTTCGAAAGTTCAGGAGGAAAAAAATCTGAGTTGTAGGCTTATCTTTCTAGTTACAGGTTTCTCCGGTTATCTGGTAGAGGTTTTTTTCTTCTTTGCTTTAGATGTGTAAGGGGGAGGTTCTGGAATTTGGGCTACTTACATAACCTTGTACTATTGGTTTCATATTAAATGAAATCGGGAGCGTGGAGCTCCTTCTCCTGTACAATTGCCAATGTGGTTTTGGTATCCTGTGAGCATGTCTGAGGATGGATACTTGTCCACAGAATGTTTAGCCAAGTTTGGTTTAGTTTTATAAGTTCTTGCCAGGGGATAGTAGATTTTATATTTTGCTCCTGGCAGCTATTGTTTGATCCATTTGGACAACACATAACAAGATCACTTTTGAGAAATATGGGATGCATTTCCCTGAGGTGACCGTTTACACTTTACACTATGACTTCGTTCATGGGGTATTGGCCATTACCTATACAAGGAAGTTGATGCTGAGAAGATTAGAAGCAGAGCTGATAAGCCGATGAAGAAGGCGGCCGAGATGGTTCGTCAAGTGCAAGATGTTGGAGGGGAACTGGGATGCTGATTATTGAAGGTCCAGAGTCTTCTGGAGGTGTTTGAAGAGACCATGATGATGCACATTTTGGGTTGTTCCTTGTCTGCCTGGGAAGTTGGATGAAGTTTTGAAGACTTGTGTGGTGATGATGATCAAATCTGTTCAGCCTTTTGGATTATTTGTGTTGAATTTTGTTGTTGTTAGCTACGAAGCACCGATATGGCTAAGTGTGTCGTGTCTGCGTACAAAACCCGTCCGATACGCCCGATACGCAGCCGATACGCGTACCGCTGGAGTGTTCCCTTTTCAAGTATTAAAAAAAGAAAATAAATCAGATACACGTACAAGACTGCAGCGATACGTTTGGGACACGATCGATAGAAACCCTAACCCCCGGCCCCTCTGTGGGATTCCTTCGTTTTCTTCCTCGCACACGCACAGGAGAGTGAGTCGACCGCCGCTGCCCCAGATCCGATGCCCGGAATCCTGCCGCCGCCTGGAATTGATCCGCCGCCCCTGAGAACCTCCTCTCCTTTGCATGGATTCACCTCTCTCCGCCGCTTGGAGTCTCCTCCGCCGCCACCCATCGCCAGCAAGGTAAGATGCAAGCATGCAACTGCTCCTGCCCTCCCCCTTCCTCGAAATCTCCTCTCCGTCGCCTGCAACCGATCCTGCCCTCTCCCTCCCTAGTTGCTTGTTGTGGTTAATTCTCTGCATGCTGCTTGCTTTGTTGTGCTATGCTACCGCATCTACTTAGTGTCTACATTTCTTGCTCTGCTTATATTGCTTGCTCTGCTGCTGCTTAGCGCTTACATCCTGAATTGTTCATTGTTGGGGCTGGCGAGGGAGTGAAATTTCAGCAGGGCATCGACTGGCAGTGGGAGTGGAAGCCAATCTTAAGTTGCTGGCACTGCTGCAACCAACATCATAAGTGTATATGATGAGGCTAAGAATGGTACAGTCAATGCAAAATATCCTCTATGGGCTCATGCTTCAGAAGTGTCATCAGATGAAACCGGCCGTGGAGGCAACACACAGTTTCTTTGCCATTTTTGTAATAAAAGTTTCCGAGGCGGATATTCTAGAGTTAGAGCACATCTGCTTGAGATTAAAAAGAATGGCGTTGGTCTATGTAATAAGCTCCCAAATCATGTCTTTGTGAAACTTTGCAAGGATGATAAGGAAGCCAATGAACTTATTTTGAACGGTCCAACTAGGAAGACAATTCCTCTACCTCCCTTCGATGGCTCTAGTTTATCAAGGAAAAGGAAGGTTAGTGGAAAACAACAACAAGGGATTGAGGAAAGTTTTAATATGGAGACCAAACAACAAGCTGATGCTCTTATTGGAAGAATGTACTACACTGGAGGTATGCATCCAGCAGTTTTGCATTGTTGTTTACTTGTTTTGTTGAGTTGTTGACTTGTTATTTAACTTATGTTTGTATATTGTAGGGGTTCCCTTCAACCTTGCAATAAATCCTTACTATCGGGCATCCTACACTTCTATTGCAAACCATAACATGGGTGGGTATGTTCCTCCGGGATATAATGCATTGAGAATAACTATCCTTGAGAAAGAGAAGAAGCATACCGAAAGGATGCTAGAGCCTATCAAATCTACTTAGCCTCTCAAAGGAGTGACCATTTGCACTGATGCTTGGCCTGACCCGCAAAGGCGTCTTCTTTTGAACTTCATGGTTGTGACAGAGGGAGGCTCTATGTTTAAAAAGTCAGTTGACACCGAAGGAGAGGTAAAAACCATAGTAGTCTTGCTTGCTGATTTTGTAGAGCATTGCTGATTTTTTGTATTGGTTGCTGATTTTTCTTGCTTGCTGATTTTGTAGAGAAAAGGAACAGAGTACATCTTTGAGAGAATAAATGAAGTAATTGAGGAGGTCGGTGTTGAGCATGTGGTCCAAGTGATCACCGACAATGCAGCCAATTGCAAATCTGCGGGGTTGATGATTGAAGCAAAGTACAAGAACATTTATTGGACTCCTTGCATTGTTCACACCCTCAACCTTGCATTGCATGATATTTGTGATCCAAAGGACTATGAAGGTGATAATGATGTCCTTTGGTTTATAATAGAGATTTCTGATGAAGCCTCTTTCATCAAGAACTACATCATGAATCATGGCATGAGGTTGTCTATGTTCAATGAACATGCCAAACTCAAGTTTCTTCAGATTGTAGAAACCAGATTTGCAAGTATTGTGATCATGATGAAGAGGTTTCTATCTATAAGGGAGTCACTTGTACAAATGGTTGTTCATAAAAATTGGAAGTCTTATAGAGAGATTAATCCAGCTAGTGCTCAAAGGGTGAAGGAGCTTATTCTCAATGATCAGTGGTGGGATAAACTTGGATACATTGTATCTTTCCTGTTACCCATTTATAACATGATAAGGATTGTCGACACGGATAAACCATGCCTCCATTTGATATATGAGATGTAGGATCACATGATAGAATGTGAGTGGTTCTTGTAGCTTTCTTCGTTATCATTTGGTCATTCTTGATATGTATTGCTTGCTGATTTTGTTGTTCTCATTTCATTGGGATTCATTGGTAAAAATTCCTATTTATCGTCATGAAGGAAAGGGCCCAAATGAAGAATTTGCCCTCTTACTGTTATTAAGAAAGTCCTTATATCACGTTGGACCAAGAGTAATACCCCATTCCATTGTTTGGCCCACTCATGCAATCCTAGGTAAAATATATATGTGTTTGTTTGTCAAATTTGAAGACCACAACATGAAAAGGCTGTTGATTCTAATACTCCACTTCACTCCATTGCTATGTTAAAATAGGTACTATACTACAAGTTGGATTGAGGCTGTTCCAGACCATGTTGCCCCCAATGATTATAAAGAAATTCTTGATATGAGAAACAAGTGTTTGCGTAAGTTCTTTCCTGACCAAGATGACTTCAAGGCCATCAAGAAAGAATTTGCTGATTTTTCTCTCATGTCAAATGACTTCCTAAATGCAGATTGAATTGAAGATAGAGAAGATTTTGAACCAGCAATGGTGGGGCACTCATGGAGGAAGCACAAAGCTTCTAAAAAATTTAGCTTTAAAGTTACTTGGTCAGCTCGCATCATCTTCTTGTTGTGAAAGGAATTGGAGCACATATGCCTTCATACATAGCTCTGCTAGAAACAAGCTCACTCCTACACGAGCTGAGGATCTGGTGTTCACCCATAACAACCATCGTCTACTTTCAAGACACACTCGTGAGTATGAGAGTGGGCCAAGAAAAATGTGGGATGTTGGTGGAGATGGGGTTGAGAGCTTCAGTGGTGTTGGCATGCTTGAAGG
This sequence comes from Alopecurus myosuroides, assembly GCA_028641055.1. Taxonomy (NCBI): domain Eukaryota; kingdom Viridiplantae; phylum Streptophyta; class Magnoliopsida; order Poales; family Poaceae; genus Alopecurus; species Alopecurus myosuroides. The sequence continues at coordinate 21,926 of JAPCYS010000520.1, forward strand.
TGCTAATCTATCACTTGATGAACTAGAGTTGGAGGAGCAGATTGTAGAAGATCTCTCTTGAGCCTTGAGTCTAATACAAGTCATTTTGTTGTTCTGTTATGTAATGCACACTTTTCAAGTTTTCATTGCTGCACTGTTTGACTTATTTATGGCTCCCTGAACCTTGTATCTTCCCTAATTATTTTGTAATCTTATTGAATATTGCACTATTTGAGCATTATGGCTGGTTGGAGACCTTGCTTAATTTGGAGTTGGAATTGGAAGTTAGGAGCCTGGGAAGCATACATATAAATACGTAAGAATTCTTTACTGTTTTTATCTAGAAATTCTAATGCTAGCATATGATCTATTTTGCAAGTAATTATTGGAGTGTGGACATTGATGATCATTGACGACTTGCAAAGGAAACAAATGGGCATCATTTCTTATCTCATCTCATGCATTCCATTATTATGGTCTTTATTAGCTGGCATTTTATTATTTTTTAATATATACTCAACGTATCGCCGTATTGTTGTTTTCTGAATTTGCCGTATTCCGTATCGTCGTATCCGTATCGCCGTATCCATCACGCCGTATCGGTGCTTCGTAGGTTGTTAGGTCTTGTGCTGGCAGGTCTTGCCCCTTAGGGCATCTCCAACCGCCCCCCCAGAGCCAGAAGACCAAATAGCGCCGTTTCGGCCCTATTTCGCGTCGGTGCACCTGTCGTGGGATAATCACGGCAGACGTTACCGGGGGTAACTGATCTTGGGGCAAGACGACACAGGCATTTGGGAGAGGGTTTAGCTCAGAGAAAAACATGGTGCAACTCGATCGGGTAGCCGGCAATCAAAGTCGCCGAGTCTCCAACCTTGATATAATAACTCAACTCTGGAATTACACTAGATGCTCGATATCAGGCGATATTGCTAGGGTTCTTAGATCTCTCCCGACTAAACCTAGGGGTCGGTTTATATAGCACCCGTACCCCCTGGCTTACCCTCCAAGACGCACCCTGAATCCTACCCGGACACCGCATACAAACCCTAACTTTCCTTTACCGTAACCCACAATCCGGGTTACGAGGCCTACAAACTTGGGCCTTCCAGAAGTTTCTCTATCCTTAGCCGGATCTTGCACAGCGTCCTTTGGGCCAGGTTACACCTTGGAGTTGGCCTACCGGGTTATTATCCCTCCATCAGTAGTCCCCAGAATAGCTTGGGCTTCACGGATCCGTCCTTGAAGCGCCTGCTATTCCCTGCAAAAATATCAAACGTACAAGTGTATGGAGGCCGGGTTAAAGTGCTTTGATAAATAGCTAGGCCTAGCTCCATGGTGGCCATATAGTAACCCGGCTTTTCTCCAAGTACTTGGCTTAGCTCTCCAGGTCTGAACCCCAAAATGTCAAGATTCTATACTTGATAATTGTTCCCGATATCACGGGATGGATCTCTTTCTCCTTTTCGTTCAGACACCTTGCTCAACACTTAAAGCTCATCTCGCAAAAAATCAAATAGATAGCCGTTTACTCCGCAATTCCCGGTTCCCGCTCGCTGAACCGGGCTTATCCACTCGTGCTATAAATAGGCTCCTTGGGGGTAACCCGAACCCTAACGGCTCATTTCCCCCCACTCTGCTTCCTTTCTCCCTCCGTGCTCATCCTCACTGAGCGCCACCACGGAAATCCCGCGCGCATCACCGGAGCCCATTGGCCGGAGGCTGCGCTCCGCCACAGCTCACCCCGCGCCGCCGCCAAGATCCACCGGCAAATCTCCATCCGGCCCGTCAGGAACCGCGAAAGGACACCAGGCTTGCGCCATCTGCCTCCGCAAGGCTTCACTCAGATCTCCTCCAGTAAGCCTCTTGTATCTATTAATTTGCCCTTGCAATTTCTTGATTTCTCCTCAGATTAGATCCAAATCAACCCGCCAATGATTTCTCAGCCATGCCGAATTAGGTTGCTAGCATTCCTTTTAGTTCGCCCAATAGATAAGATACAACCTCCAATTCACTCTCCTATTACCTGCAATCGTTAGTTTCGCCACAAATCTTAAGATGGAATTTCCAATCTGGGCTTGAACCACTCAAAATTTCCGCCTTTGCCTCAATCACCGGCTAATCCTCCCCTCCTTTTATTCGCACTAAGTGCCCGTGCAGTCATCCATCATCCTCAAAAGCTCCTTCAACACTTAGATCCCCATAACTTTTGCTATAATACTTGACACCCGGATAATTCGAACCTCACTCTGCAAATAGACACCCGGATAATACGCAATTTTCGTGTCTCAATATTACCCTGCCGATACTTGGCCGGCTCACAGCTTCCGTGTCTTATTCCTTTTATCCTTTTACCTTGTACTTTGCAGGTCAACCACATGGCTCCCAAAAAGCAGGGGAAAACTCCGACTAAAGCCAAAGCCACCAACTCCATATCCGCCAACTGGGCGCGGTCTACGGTCACCAAGGCCAAGTTGGAGGAGCTGGTCGAGCTGGGAGTTCTTCCTCCTCAAGAGGATATCCAGTGGAGGGTACCGGGCAAGGAGACCCGGCCCACCCCGACGAAAGACGAGGTAATCTGTTTCGTGGAACATGTGACCCGGGGCTTCCGCCCGCCGGGTCACCCCTTTTTCCGTGATGTTCTAAGCCATTACTGCCTTCGCGTTTTTGACATCGGGCCTAATTCTTTATTAAACATTTCCCACTTCATCGTCCTTTCCGAGTCATACTTGTGCACTTCGCCAAGTCTAGCTCTTTTCATTGAGCTTTTTCAGTGCAAACCGTGCCGCGAAAGCGGTGACGGGGCGCTTCTCGCTTGCGGCGGGGTTTCTATCCAGCGCCGCAAGAATTCTCTGATGCCACCCCTCACCCTTAACTCCCATGTCAAGCACTGGCAGCTCTCATACTTTTACTGCCAAGACACCTCCCCACCCGGCCAAAAGAAGCTGCCGGGTTACTCAGAGGGTCTTCTTGACATCTCCGAGAAATTCAGTGCCTTCGCCCCTGACTCGGACAGGGAGGCAATTCAACCTCTACTAGCCAAAATCACCACTCTCACGGCCCAAGGCCTCATCGGGCTCAACCTGGTGAAGACTTGGGTCGACTTCCGGATTCAACCCAATTCCTTCCGCACAAAGTTGATGTGCGAGTATTCGGGGCAATCTACAGACCCGCTCCGGTACTCTGACAACATCTTCGCGGCTGGTGACACTCACAAAACCATCAAGGGTTTTCTGACAGAAAAGCTTGAGGTAATCCAGAACATATCCGGATTGGAGCCCTTCACACTCGAGAATCCAGCCCCCAAGGTGAAAACCCGATTTTGATGCCTTTACCTTTGCTCTTTCCACTCGATACAGTTGATGACCCTTGTACTGACACTTTTCAGGCTGATGATGATTTTTGGAAAATCAACACTTCTCCTAGCTCCGAAAGTCCAGAGGAGCAAGAAGAAGCCATTAACTCGGACGAAGGTACTCTCCGGATTTTATTTGGTTCCTTTAAGCTCACCATAACCCCTTTATTTCGAACTATAACTTTGATGATATCCAGAACAAGAAGATGACGAAGAAGAAAACTCCGACGGCAAAGTAGAATCCGCCAGCGACGAGGAGGAACTAGAGCCGACAATCAAAGTCGGATCAAAAAGAAAAACTCAAGAGGCCACCTCCAAGGTTTCATATCACCTCCTCGCATTCAATTCGTATTCCTTTAATGATATACATGAGCTACCTTGACGTTGTTCCACTGGCCATGCTGGAAGGAGTCGCCCATGACCAAGCGCAGGTCAACTCGAAATCACCCGGGTGATGGTGCTCTTAACCCGGGTATTTCATCGACTCCGACTCGACGGGCTGGTACTTACCCTATCCTTTCTCGATCGAAACATTCTCCTTGAACCATTCCCATATGAAATCTGACTTGATACTTTCCAGCCTCTCCCGGGTCCAGCGACGGATTTCCTTTGGACTTTGCGGTGAATACCGGGTAAAATCCCCTTCCTGATGCTCCACCACATTTCATCACCCTTTCCTGACTGTATATTTAGTTGCTCACTCATAACATCTATAGGGCCACGGTCGTTATCAGCGACCAAGAGGATATGGAGACCGAGGGCCCGGGTAAGGGGAGCCCGGCTGATAAGACTACAGCCGCGTCTAGCGGCGAAGAACAAGCGTCGCCGACAAACCCGGACACACAAGAAGCCGAGTATCCGATTGCTTCCCATGCAAGCAAGAAGAACAGAGCCACGACCTTGGGTGCAGAAGAAGGAGCATCGGAATCCGACATACAAATGACCCGGGTGCCGCCTCCCACTAAGAAGAAAACTCCTTCTCGGAATTTCCAAGGCCCCGGGTCCTCTGATACGGGTAAAGACACTTTTGATCAATTGATGAACACTCTCCTCACTATGAAGACTTCAGAGAGCAATATCTTGGAGCGCATGGCCGCAGAGCACCAGGTAATGACACTTGATATCTCGTAATGCATATCTAGTCCCCAAGTTCCAAGCATGACTTGCTAAAGTTATGTTTGGTACTTTACGCAATACTCAGCTTACCATAATATCCAACTGATACTTGAGTTCCTTGATACTTACAGGCGCAGATAACCCGGTCTGATGAAATTTTACTCAAGACCGAACAACTTCTTCTTGCCGAGGTAAAGCGGAGGGAAACCCTTGAGGACGACATGAAAACTTTGAAGAGGGATGTTTCTAAATACAAGAAGAAGTGCAATACCGCTCAGACCGCACTGAAGAAACTATCGGACCAGGTCGCCGATACTTATCAGATCCTACTTAGTAAGTTTTTGCTGCCGATTAATTTCATGGCTTAGCTTTATTATGTGATACTCAGGATTATTGATACGTTCTTTCTTTTGTTTCAATTGTAGGTGCCAACCTTGCGACCCCAGAGGAGGATGCTATTGCCAAGGCTAGAACCCTAAAGACTGTGCTCCGGACTTTCTTTGCCGGCACAAAATTTATACTGGATGCCGTGAAGTGGCCTACGGAAGTATATCCGGGTGAAGAAAATCTCATTCAAGCCTGCTCCACTGTGCCTGGCTGGATTGAAATCTGGAAACGCTCGTCATGCCGGATTGGTATGACCCGGGCCTTTACCCTGGCCAAGGCTTTCTTTCCGAAGCTTGACCCGGCAAAGGTAATATCCGGGTTTCCCGAATTCAAGGCGGACGGTTCCAAATTTACACCCAAGGATTTCAAGGCCATACAAGCCGCAGTGCGCCCCTCGGCTACCACTTTGGCCGATAGTTTGGATCTAAACACGATTATGAGTGCATACGACGCTGATGGCAAAGTTGTTACGGAGGAAGCACCCCCGCCCTTTGATATCTTGGAGAAGTGGGTTGCTAACTCGGCCAGGAAGAGGGAGGCAACTGCGAAGAGAGAGGCCGAGTTAGGATCAGGGCCGTCTGCCTCTACACCAGCTGTCCCTCCACCTGTCCGCCCTGGTGCGGTGAGTCCGGGTAATGCTGCCGGGAAAGCTAAGCAGCAAGCCCAGGACCAAGACCCGGAAGACCGTACTCAGGAGGCCGAATAGGGCAGTACCATCATAATACCTTGGTCACGTGATGCTTTGTATTCAAACTATTATGCTTTTGATGGTGCGCCTGTGCGCCCCTGATACTGATGTCGTAACTTGTAACGTACTTTTAGTCCGTGATATACTTTGCGGCTTTCCTGGCCTTTTGATAATCGTGCTACTTGTCTATTCTTTGAACTTGTTCTCGATACCCGACTCTCTTTTTGGCTCCCTTCGTAAGACTCGGTTTTCCGAGTACCAGGGGCTTTGATAAGTGGACTTTTCTTTAAGTCCCCAAGACTCGGATGGTAGGGTCTTTCGAACTTCGATAGCCAAGTAGTTTGTTTCTGCTTCGAAGTCCCCAGTCCCCATGACCCAAAGTCCGAGTCATGGGGGTGTGGCCTTTCTCAGAGAACAACTTGTTTTTTACCGAGTCGAAAACCTAAAGCCATTCCGTGTAGGTACTGAAGTTATGCTTGATAGTCGTTGAGTTTCCGGCTATTTAGCCTTGTACTCTGCATAAACTTGTGGTTTAGATGACCCTTTTGACTATCTTGTACTGTAAGCCGGATTTCGCGTGGATACCATGTTGTTACATCTATACGAAAACAGGGTCAGGCAAGTCCCATTGGGCTTCATGGCTGATTGTAATCGTAAGCGAACAAATCATGCCACTTTAGTGCGAGTCACATCGAGCTTAAGTAAGAAAAGTCAAGAAAATTTGGCTCCTTTGTCCAGTTATAAGATTGCAGCCGTACTCGTTTGCGAGTAATCGGCCCTTATAACTTATAGGCATCAAGGCCGGGGCGTTGGGTTTGTGGCTGCGCTACTTGAGCAACCAGCCCCCGAGACCTATATACACTCAACGTTCTTAATCATACTGAAGTATTGATGTCACATGGATGCTACTTACTTGTAATCAGACTGTAACGAGATAGGACTTGATAATCATCTCTTTTATTGATGCGAGAAAGTTTTGGATCAGCAGGCCGCCTCATTAAAAACCTTCCAGTCCCCTTAGGTACCCTGGGTAGGAAAAGAGCGCGTCTGAAACCTGCCCTTACATTGTTTAGTTCTTCGTGGGCACCGGTCCCAGGCTGGCGTGACCGATGCACATTCTCCACATGTTGGATTTTTTCATGATGAGTACCGGGTTTACTAGCCAACCCGGGTGAGGTGTTTCCGTGACGTAGCTGGTTGTGAGCGGCCGTGCAGTTTCTTCTTTTATAGCGGATAGTTTGTGGGAGTCATCCTTGATAAAAGCCACCATTTTAGTGTCTTGTGCTACCTTGGACTTTGCTCTTTCGCCTTCAGTACTCGGCCTTTTTGATGTGGTTCTGTCCTCCGGGTCTTCTTGAGACCGGTAGTGCTTGAGTTCTTCCTTCCTACAGGCTTGCTCGGCCATTGCTGCGTCTCCTTCATTGCATTCAGCTGCTATGTCTCGATTTCCATGTATGGTAATGGTCTTCTTGGGACCCGGGATTTTTAGCTGCAGATATACGTAACACGGCCTAGCCATGAATTTGGCGTAAGCCGGCCTTCCGAATAACGCGTGATAAGGGCTGCGCAATTTGACTACCTCAAAGGTGAGCCACTCGACTCGATAGTTATTATTTGACTCCCCAAAAGCTACTTCCAATGCGATTTTTCCCTCGGGGCACGCTGAATGACCCGGCACTATCCCATGAAAAACTGTTGAGCTTTTTTGTAGCTGAGACTCCTTGAGGCCCATGCGTAGGAAAGTTTCCCAATACAGTATATTGATGCTGCTTCCACCATCCATCAAAACCTTTTTCAGCTCATACCCATTGACCCGCGGTGCGACTACTAATGCCAAGACTCCCGGGTGTTCCACTCTTTCTGGGTGATCCCTTCTGCTCCATGTTACCTCCTGTTCTGACCATCTCAGGTATCTCGGGACAGCTGACGAAACTGAGTTGACCGCTTGCTTCAGTATCTTTTTGTCCTTGTTAGAGCCTCCTGTGGTATGCACATGATATTGACCCAATTGTTTGGGGTTAGCCTGGAAACCTCCTGCCCCCCTTGGTTATTACCTTGATTTCCAGCCGCCGGGTTATCAGCTGGGGGTGGGCCGTTGCCCGGGTTTCCCCCTGGACCCGGTCCTCCTCCCCGTCCTGCACCTCGCATAGCTCTGTTCACTTCCTCATTTTTCCATCTTTGTAAGTCGGCGCACTGCTCCAAGGAGTGGTTAGCTGGCCTGCCGTTCCTGCTGTGCTTCGGGCATGCCATCTTGAATATGTCCCAATTGTTACCCGGCCTTGGTGGTCCTTGATAATTTCCTCCATTGTGATTACCTCCGTTGAAATTTCCTTCTGCTCTGGGTCTCGAAGATCCGGCTTCTGTGTTAGCGACAAACTCGGAGCCTCCTTCAAACGGGCGCTTGTTCTGGCTATTTCCGTTATTACTCGGTGCTGATCCATTGCCGGTTCTTTCGTTATTACTTGTGTTTGCTTTTACCTTCTTGTCATCAACTTCCTCTTCTGTAGTATCTGTCGCAGCGTGTTTGTTGCACGCATCCATTAATTCTCCCATTGTAACTTCCGACACATTCCGACTAGACTTCATGCGAGTTAACTTTTGCACTAAAGGTATATACTTGCATGTTTTTGCCATGGCTTGTAATGCATCCTTGGGCTGAATGTCGTGGACGAGTGAAGTATCTCCATAACCCGGCGCACCCAACTGCGTGCCGACTCTCCCTTCTTCTGGACGCATCGCTCTAGATCATCAATAGTGAACAATTTTCTGCACGTCCCATGAAAGTTCTTGACAAACGCGGTCTTCAATTCCTCCCAGGACTTGATCGACCCTTCCGGCAAATTGGTGAACCACAACTTTGCTGCTCCTTCTGACATCATCAAGTACATGAACTTGGCTTGGAGATTCTCGGATGCGTTGCGAATCGACATTGCCATCTCATAACTACTTAGCCATGTTTCTGGATCCATAGTTGGCTCGTAATTCACTACTTTCCCTGGCTCTTTGAATTTTTCCGGGTAAGGTTCAGCTCTGATATTGTCCGAGAGACACTTGGGTCCCGCAAGAACGGTCGAGGCCGGCCTTGCTCTAGAAACGTGTGATACAGCGGGGGCGCGGCTGGGCGCGGCGCTGCGGGAAGTCCATGTGCTGCAGACCCGGCCGCGGCCCTCCGAGCTCTGGAACTGTCCACAACAGCCTGTGCTGCTGATGCTGCCTGAACGCGGGGAGGAGGCGACATTTGCTGCTGCTCTTCCCTCCGCCGTACTGAACTTGTTTGGATATTCCCTTGTTGTTGACTGACGTATGGCGTCCCGTGCATCCCGCTTCTATGATCCGGATAATTGGCTTGCTGTGCCACCGCAGTGTGCAACAGATCGATGGCTTGCCGGGTCTTCTCTGCGTGGGGTGACTCTCCCACAGGGATTTGATTTAACGCGAGTGTCGCCGCATACACATTGTCCATGGGATTATTGTAGTGACCGGCTGGTGTGCGAAATCGTGATGGTGGCGGTGGTGGTAGATCATTGCCGGTTGTGATTCTAGTCTGTGGGGGGGGGGGTAACCCGGCCCGCTCATTTGCCGGATGCGTCCCTGCTGTCGCCGGTTGGGGTGCGGTTCCCTGGTTCACCACTGGTATTGGCTGATCCTGAGGTGTGACAAATAAAGTAGCCGGATTAATACCCCCGCCCGTTGCTGGTAACCTAGTTTGATGCCTTTGATGTACTCTAGATGTTTCCTCCCGGAGCCGAGTTTCCAGCGCATCCAGCTCACGCTGCCGCGTGGCCATCCCTTGCCTTTCTGCCTCTACTTGCCTTCTTTGCTGTTCCAGCGCACGACGAGCCACATCCAGGTCCCTGACACGCTCCGCTGCGTTTTCTGGAGTGATAACCGTTGCAAGAACCGTGGGGTCTAGAATCAGATTATTATCGAATAAGGCCGGGTGGCGCGGGTTCGAAGGACCCGCCCCTGGTGTCCGGTTTCCCAGGAATCCGAACGTATTTGCGTGCAACTCCTCGTCTGCTGCGCGGCTGGGCACTGATGCCGACTCTCCATCAACCCGGGCCAGAACCGGGTCTCTGTTAGCCGCGTCCTGCTGCTGGGCCAATGCCTGAGCCGCCCCGACTGCTGCTGCTGTTGCGTTCTCTTGGTTGGGATTGGCTGCGGGAGCCGTGTAGACCGCAACTCGACGTATGATACTCGGTGTAGATTCATGCTGTTCTTCTCCGGCGTTATTCTCCTCGTACCGGTTCTCCAGCAGATCCAGGATAGACTCGGTATCGTCCTCTCTCTCGACCCGGTCGCGCGGGGTCCATGCCGGCTCCTCCGGCTGTTCCCACTTCGCGATGGGTTCTTCCGCCGGATATGTCGTTCCGGTCGATTCTTCATCATCCGATCGGATAGAAGTGGCTCCTCCTGGCACAGAATCAAATCCAATATTGTCAGGGATCGAACTGGAAGTACATACCATACCAATGAAGACGCTGATCCGGCCGATTGTCACGACGGATCCGGATTCGAGATGATCCGATTCTGGCCCCCAGCCGGAATCGTCCACCGTCCTTTCTCCTTTGTGATCGATGTAGATCTCGCCGACGACAAGATTCTCCATGTTCTTCCGAGCTTCTCCCGTGATGTAAACACCTTTGGACGCAGGCCCCACGGTGGGCGCCAACTGTCGTGGGATAATCACAGCAGACGTTACCGGGGGTAACTGATCTTGGGGCAAGACGACACAAGCGTTTGGGAGAGGGTTTAGCTCAGAGGAAAACATGGTGCAACTCGATCGGGTAGCCGGCAATCAAAGTCGCCGAGTCTCCAACCTTGATATAATAACTCAACTCTGGAATTACACTAGATGCTCGATATCAGGCGATATTGCTAGGGTTCTTAGATCTCTCCCGACTAAACCTAGGGGTCGGTTTATATAGCACCCGTACCCCCTGGCTTACCCTCCAAGACGCACCCTGAATACTACCCGGACACCGCATACAAACCCTAACTTTCCTTTACCATAACCCACAATCCGGGTTACGAGGCCTACAAACTTGGGCCTTCCAGAAGTTTCTCTATCCTTAGCCGGATCTTGCACAGCGTCCTTTGGGCCAGGTTACACCTTGGAGTTGGCCTACCGGGTTATTATCCCTCCATCAGCACCCAAAAGAAACCTAGCCCGCTGGGTTCGGCTTGGGCGCAAAAATGCGGGACAACCCACGCGGGCCAGCGCTGTCAGCGACGCGTGGGAAAACCGCGGGAACAGAAACCCCCGCACGTGAGCTTCTTCTCGGCTCCCGCGTCGGTCAAAGGCTGCCGACGTTTATGGCGTGGCGGGCGGCCAGTGCATGCGCCCGTTCAAAGGCTGCCGAAGTAATGGCGTGGCGGGCGGCAGCGACGGCACGCGGCGCAGTAAATGCCCCGCCAGGGCTACAAAAGGCCCCTCGCCGCTCGCCACTCCCCATTCTCCCCCTCGCCGCTCCCACTCTCCCCATCCTCGACGTCCACCCCCTCGCCGTTCCCCGGAGATGTCGAGCTACGATGAAGCCGCCGCCACCTCCGCAAGCACGAGGCATGGGCGCTGTATCGGGCGGGTATCCGTGCCCGCCCGATATGCGCGCCCCAAGCTCCGCCGCCGGGCAACCGCGGTGACAACTCAGTGTGGGTGGGATCCACGTGCCCCCCATCCCCTCCAGCGACGCGGAGTTCAGGCAAGCCATCGACGAGGTCCGTCGAGGGCTGACGCCGGGCCAGGCCGTGCAGTTGCGCTGGAGGGAGCACGGCAACGACGCCTCCTGGTGGGAGTACCTCCAACGCCGCCACGACAAGGACGTCGCCGCGGAGGGCAACAACGGCCCTATCGAGGGCCGTGCCAACGGCATCAGCCGCAAGCGGTGGTGGGGAGGCAAGCACCGCACGCTCGAGTGGGTGCTCGACTACGTCGACGCCGGCAACGAGCCCCGGCTGCAGATGCCGCCGTGCCCGCATCCCTCGTGGGCACCGCAGCGGATGGGTGGGTCCTCGTCGGCCACCTCCTCTTCCTCCGGCGCGCGCTCGACCTCTCTCACTCCTCCCCTCCTCCACTCCGGGCGCCCTGCCCCCACGCGCAACAGCGGCACCCTGCGCATCGGCGAGCCGTGCCAGCGACCCGCTGCAGGCTTCGAGCGCGTCGTGCGCCCGAAAAAGGAGGTGCTGGAGGGCGACAAGGACGAGTGGCCTGACATGAAGGTCGCCGAGGAGCTCTCGTTGAACACTCTCCAGCCGGTCGCCTACGCCGTCGCCATGGACTGGAGTCTGCGCGAGAGCACCCAGGAGGAGTTGGAGCTCCAGCGCCAGCTCCTCGCCGAGGCGGAACAGCTGAAGGCGCAGCGCCAGCAGGAAGCCGCTGCCAATGCGGCCCGCCGCCGCGTCCCCCCCCCCCTCCGCAGCCGAAGGAGGTCCCCTACGTCGTCCTTGATCCCGACAACGAGGACGAAACGGAGTTCCAGCGCGCCCTAGCGGTGAGCAGGTGGGGCGACGCCGGCGCAGGCCCGAGCGACCCGCTTTGCGGCGACCCCGGCGCAGGCACGAGCAGGTGGAACGGCGACGGCGGAGACGACTACGACTACAGCAGGCGACCGCGGCGAGCCTCGGCCTGCAGTAGACGTAGGTTTTAGGGTTTCTATAAATTTCTGTAAAATTATCGTTGAATCTATGAATTTGCGCCTATTTCAACGAATTCGCCGTTTTTGAATTAATTTGGGCTGAGCCTTGGGCTTGGGGGTGACTGGAAACCGTGCCCCCCCCCAAGGTTTCAGTTTAGCGCCGTTTGGCGTCACGGCGACACCAAAACAACGGTATTTTGGGCCATGTGGGGGCGACACGGCTGGAGATGCCCTTAGTTTAGATGTTGCGATGTCGGGAGGTTAAGCAAAGAGGGCGCCCAATCACGTCTTGGACAAGATCAAATGCAAGGCTATCATTTGGGGTTTGCGGGGCAAAACATTTGAGTTTCTTGATGCCAAATTTGTATTTGTATTCGTATTCGTTATAACCACTTGGCTACATCTTCTAAAACTCTCCTTAAATGTTTCGCATCCGTTTCGAAAAGAGAAATAACGATTCTTCGCCCGATTGAATTGCGATATATACCGAAATAATCCCGTCCGTCCGTCAGTCTCGTCTCCTGCCCCTTTGCCCCAGCCGCCGCCAACACGTACAAGCGTCGTTCAGCCATGTCTCGCCTCGCCTCTGCGCCGCTGGCGCTGCTCCGTAGTGTGAGCACGAACGAGGTGGATTATTGCGTCCTCGGGCATCCCTCGCAGCCCCCGCCGTGGCTCCCCCTTCCCTGCGTAAGCAGGCGTGCCGTCGGGTTCGACTCCTCCTCGGTCGGTGCCGCCGACAACGTGCTCGACGCCCTGCATCTCGACGCGCACCTCGCGGACACCCCTGCTCTGTCCTACCTCAAGATCCGGCTCGGGGCCGGAGCCGGCATAGGGCCGCGTCCCAGCATCCTGGCCGTCGACGACAACCTGATCCTTCTCAAATCGAGCATCCCTCCTCCGGCCCGTCTCATCATATACCTCGTCTACGACGCCGCCGCGCGGTCCATCACCATGATCCCCTCCCATCCATGGTCTTCGGCCTGCGACCCTCTGTCCGCGGCCTGGCAGCAGCGCCAGCGCCTCACGGCGCTCGCGAGAAGCGTCCTGATCGCGCGTGCCCCAGACGACGACAATCGTAGCAACTATGCTCTGGTCAGTATGGCGGAGAGGACCATCTACTCCGGCGAGGAGCACGACAAGCACGAGGCCCAGGACGTTCTCTATCTATGGAGGTCTTCCTCTGCGCGGTGGGATCTGCTAACGGTAACGGCCGGGTTCCCGGCCGAGTTCAAGGGGGACAACGTCGCCCACGCCTACGGTGCCGTCGTCGCCTTCTGGGGCTCTGCGTGTAAATAGATGCGTTTCTACCATGGAAAATACATTCGATGGTGGAGGTCTCACCCGTTGATAACCACTAAATTAATAATCCAATCAGATGTAACTCAGTTAATTTTTGTTGTTGTCCCGTCCCCCTTTTCTTCACGGTGGATGTATGTTTGATGATGATGATATGTCCCATGCATGCTGTTGTTTGATGTGTTTGACATGCATGTCGAGGGCTCTCTAGTGTCGCCCCCCTCGTGCTGTATGAATACTTGGAATATGCAATCATTTATCAAAGCTATGATCATGCTTGTTTTGTCAAACGTATCGTTGTTTTTCCGGTGTATTATTTGCGCACATTATGTTGCCTCCGGAAGGCACCTGTTATGTGACTCAGGTTCAAGATCTGTGTACTTCCATCACTTTCTCGATCACGCCCTAAGTTTTCTCCAAAACATTTTCTGATTCACACGCAGATGGAAATCGCGAACTACATGACTCATGGATATGGCCAAACAAGTTAGTTGGTAGAGCGCGGTATGTTAGGCCCCGCATATGGTTGCACGCTCAGTCTTGGCTTCAAAGGCGAGAACTCGCTTCTAGGAGCATGAACGAGACAAACACCACAACCTATTGTGACCTCACATCCATGTCGTTATTTGTCAAGTTATCAAAGACAATTCAAATCACAACTACCTCGCATAGTAGACTCACGCATTGACCAGATTCATTAACCGGATGGATCATGTCACAACTAGGCATGGCTAAGCAAGACTAACATGGCTTAGAGAAGCGCGCATAAGCAAACCTATGGCTGCTAGGAGTAGTGAATCAGAATATTGAGGCAATGCAACAATCCACACATGACATCGATGCAATGCACAATATGTATGCATTAGCAAGTTAATGCATAAATTTAGAGCTCTAAAACATGTTTTACAAGTTACTAGGGTTCATATGAAAATTATGCATTTTTTTTAGATTAGCCCCGAATGGACTTGAGGGAACATTTCGGGCATTCACAAAGGTGTCTCAAATTTCCATTTGCTCAAATGGATACGAAAACATCATAACTGAATTTCATTTGTTTCAGTGAGCAATTTGACATATAAGTTGTAATTTTCTGAAATTATTGAATAAATTGTTAGTTCCTCCATTTTTAAATGGCTTAATTCAAATTAAAATAATTCATTTTTTTTAACTTTGTCAATCAGTTTTGAAAAGTTGATAATCATTTAGTTTACATTTTCCCCAACAAAATGGTATTTTACTTATATTTTTCTAATTAATATTCTAGAGATATTGAGTTATGATTACGATTATTTCTGAAGTTATAATTGAGTGGGCCATGCCTGTCAGAGATTTAATCTTTTCCTAATTTTTTCTAAAACATAAAAAACCTGACAGAGACACAGGCATGACGTAAGCAAAACTCGAATCCTCTCTGGTTCAATCAAATTCGCTCGAATTCATGGATGAAATGAAAATTCATGTGCACACGCACGTAGAGGAGAGTGGGGCGAGTGCGGGGGTGGCGGCACTATGACCAAACAGTCACCAGAGTGGCTCAGGCGACCACCCGCGCGGCGGCGGGTGGCGGTGCACGGCGACCGAGCGCTACAGGGCACGGGGGAGGAAGGAGAGGGCATGGGGAGGCTCGGCAGCTCACCAGGAGTGCAAGGGAGGGGTCGGGGAGACAAGGTGGTGCGAAAATCGACGGCGGCGTGCGTTTCCCCGTGGCGGCCGGAGGTGGAGACGACACTAAATTTCCGCAGGTACCGCAAATCGGAGGAGATCAATCTAACAGGTACCTCAACTATGATACAATCATACAAGCATTCCGATATTCAGCATCTCTTGTAGCCACCAAAGTTCTTTTAGGTTTAAAGCTGTCGATCCTGCCATACGATTATATATAACATACTGTTATATAGAGAGTTTCATAGCCAAAGCTTAATCTAAACGACTTACAACAAACATGTTACGATACGTTAAATCTTAGCCATCAATTCAGTTAATCAAATGACCCAAAACGTTCCAATGTAAGCACCTCAACATATGTTTAGTCGGAAAAAATTACCCAGTGCTGTCACCAACCGCTAAGTTAGATACCACTGGATTTCCAGTTTTAGGGTTTAGCTTGTATATTTGGTGATTATAACTGACAACTACCAATAAACATATTACGTATAAGTATAACATGAATGCAACAAAGGACCCATGCCAATTCCAGCTACGACACCAAACCAAGTGTTCCAATGAGTCTGTCGTAACAAGAGGGACCAGGCAACAATGGAATCTACAGGACCAAGGCAAAACCTCACAAAGTTGGGTGTAAAATACCGCAGAAGTGAGGTGATTACCACTTCAAAGTCACAAAGACCACTTAGAATTCTAGCATCCACATTAAGATGTACTACAAACTACCACTTCGAACAAGTTTAACAAAGACTATATCAACAGCAAGCACCATTACAACACCATCTTAGGTATTACAGGTTTACTAGTTGCATAAAAATATATAGGAGTACATACAACACAACATAGATATGGGGAATATACTGCTTCCAGGAAAGCAAATCTCACAAACCGAGATCAGATGGTCTCAGGCAATAGTTGCTTTCCAGACAAACAGATAGACCATAGGAGTACTCAGCCATAGAACTCGTTATGGAAAAGGGACCAGGCAACAGTTACTTTCTTACGACACGAGCCAATCTTAAGCTCAATACCTGAGCTAACACCGGCTTTCTCAGGCACGAAAGACGCTTCACAAAGCTCTTCTTCATCACGACCAGCAGAACACGCGGAGACAAAAACTTTTAGCATCCCACTCAGCTCAACAGAGACAACCCGGCGTGAAAGCCTGATCATGCCATCGGCAGCATCAACCGGCAACCCATCGTCTCCGACATCAAGGAGCTTGACTTTCGCGCACTCGGTTTTCACGGTGACGGCACTAAACACCCCCTTGAAACCATCTGGCCATGACCCTCCAGTGACTTTTACATGGACCGTGGCTTCGACGGAACGATACACTTGGCTAAATGTCAGCTCCAAGGTGCTACGCTTGGAAGGGTAAAGACCGTTTATCAAGCATAAGAGACGGTATGCCACAGCTAAACGGCTTAACTCTTTATCCTCTGATTCAGTAGCACCCTTCACCTTCAGCACAACCTCAATGTAAGAAGGATCATAACAGACCACAACCGCACGGCTAGGACCAGTCAACATTAGGTATGGATCCTGCATGCATGTAACAATTAAATTAGTAAAGATAGTAATGTGTTGACAATAAATGGACAAGTACGTAGCGGTGACTAACTAATGTATTTTATCATATAATAGACTCAATAATAATAAATGGGACACATGAAAAAACGAATAGTATACGAACCTGCTCGGTGATAGTTTGACAGTTATCTCTTTCACGGTGAAAGATAATGTTGCGCTTGTGATCCACCACATCGCGTACGGAGATGATGCCGAACACTTGCAGTGGCCAGCGCAAACCTTTTTTGATTGATGCAACTTTGACCGAGACAACCTGAAGAGTGTCCCTTATTCTGACCTTGGCATCAGTATCATGCGTGTAACACATGGCGGGGATAGTTGCTGCATAGACCAATCACATACATATATTTAATTAGATATGCGAGCTAGCTTCAGCAAAGGCAGAAACTAGTGACATGAGCTAGCTTCGCAAGTTGAAGAAGGAAATAAATAAACAGAGATAATGGACGTAAATAGGAGGAGGTAGGTAGGGCGAACTCACTGTTTTCATCGTAGGCAGAGAAGTGGACAAATAGCCTGTCCCAGAAACTCCGGAATTTAGCACCAAAGACTTGTGCTTCTCCAAACACCGTCGCAGCCTGAAGCACGCTACGCGCATCAGGCGTCTTGGCGGCAGCGTCTTCAGCAGCTTTACTAGCTTGTGCCACAGAGTTCCCAACTTGAGTAACATAAGCTTCATCTTTCCTAGCTTTCTCAGGTTCGGATTCCGATCCTGTCATAGCCTCTGCGTCGTCTTGTGCCACCTCGCCGGCGGGAAGCACCGCGCCGGTGTTGTCGACGTCGTCGCCTGTGGCCTCGGCCGCCCGCGGCTTCTCCCTCTTAGTCGCAATCTTCATCTTTCTTTTTTTCCGCCGCAGGCTGGATATTGCATCAGTTGGCTTGGATCCTGGCCGGCCGGGACGCTTCGTATAAACAACAGCAGGGGCCGATCTGTGGCGAAGCTGGAGTTCGAATCGGAACCAAGTCGGTCGTCACATGCATATTTATCGAACGTCCCTAATTCGACTCTTATTCCAACAACCCTAAATAATCCCGTACGTCCTCCATTTTATTTTGCCGCGCACGAACGAGCTCACATCCCTGCACCACTACGAACAGCAGGGCCGGGCCGGAAAAATCCGCGACCCTGTGCCAAACTCTAAAACATGGCCCTATCTCACACGAAAATTTAATATAATAGAAAATCTTAATGTATATGATAAGCATTATCAAAATTCATATCTATTTAACTACAGATTGCATAATATTTATTTAAACATTATCATTATTTTTGTGTATCTTGAAATAAAAAGTTCAGTGATATCCTCATAGCCAATCTTCTTCAAAATTTTGCACTCACGTGTTATTGTGGCCAAATTGTTGAGTCTTTGCCATGTCATTGTAGCACGCAAGACATAAAAGATGAATATGACAAGATTTAAGTGATATGGCATCAGATATGAATCGGAGATTATATATGTACTGTTTGGCAATTAGTGGAACCGTATAACTCACCTAGTCTTGTATCTTATCCAATTAAACTGCTATACTGTGGTCTTTGACCGAGGCGGGAAGAACGGAGAACCAATCTCTTATCATGCCTGTTGAAAGATAATTAGGATTTTGGTAATTATCGGTAGAAGCCGATCAGCCAAAGCACAATTAGAAAGGAGAACTCACCGGCGGTAGGCTACCTTGCGATCAGCGGATCGGCCGGAAAGAAGAGGAACTGTCCCAACGCTGGTCGATTTTTTTTGGTTCGTTTCCAAGATGTGTTGCGTGCAGGCGACTCAGGATCGGGATTGGGGAGGTAGACGGCCAGGATGCGAGACCAGATCGAGACTTTTTCCGATGGTACTTCTCATCGTGAGTCTTAATTTCCATTCATGATGGATGCAGCCTGGATGTGCTGTGAGGGTCTGGTATCTTTTTCGTGCGTGAGCGAGAACTCCAGCATCCTAAGCGCAGGGGCCTGGTTAGTGACGTGAGAAGCCCAAGAGGGGGCCCACGACCACGCTACACGTTCGCGAACCACGCAGGGGAGGTCGTTCTTTGTTCATAGGAACAACACCCAGCGTATATAGCCTATATAATAATTTTGGGCCCCAAAAAATTCTGGGCCCTATGCGGGCCGCATAGTCGGCACAACCGTGAGCCCGGCCCCGACGAATAGCCTGGACGGCTGATACATGTTCCAAATAATAGTACAACCGTTAAATATCTTTTTGCTTCCGTGACAAAACAAACTGTAAAATATGAAAGAACACACAGTAGAAGTATCTCACATGACCGTTGGTCAGTACCAGCATACTCCTCATACTCAGTAGACCTCTGCTCTGATACAAGCGTTTCGATATATACTCTCTCGCAGCGGCCCAAGATTTTAAAAAAAGAGAGATGGATTGAGGGTGTTTGGTTAGGCTTTCAGACCGGCTTTCCACGCTTAAAAGCCAAAGCCTAACCAAACAGCAAAATTATGCTCTACTTTGTCACAGCCCAACGCGCTTCCTTGCACGTAGGAGCAAAAGCATCTCCAGAGGTGCTTTCTAGGCTTTCCACTGATCCCGCCCGTCCTGCCCCTGCAACTTACACGAAATTACGTAAAAAGTTCCACTCAATGTATACCAACCCGTTCCTTGGAAACCCACTCGATTTCGTACCCCTTCTCTCATTTCCTCACCCGCACCCACACAACATGGAGGTCGATGCATCTGGAATCCTAGGGCCCTGATGGTGTAGGAGTTGCACTCATTGGGAGACCCCAAGAGTAAGGTTTGATGAGCACAACATCAAGTTTCCCTCAGAAAAGAAACCAAAGTTGAATCGACCGGTAGGAGAAAAAATAACTTCCACAGGTTGATGTAGTTGAGGTGGAAGGACGCACTACCGGTTCAGCAGTAACGTGGAGCCTACACAACACAATCAATTCACTTTGCCCCAACGAAGCAGTGAGTTTATCAATCTTATCGGTTTTGCTGAACACAAAGAGATTAAACATATGGTGTGGAAAAAAGTATGAGAACAATATGAAAACAACAGTAGGAGTGTGAAAACAGTAATTGCAGCAGTTGTATTATCAGTATGAGAAAATCAGGGGTGGAGACAAGGGGGCTAGCAGGGGCTAGATCCCTGCCAAGGTTCAGCCCCCCTAATGATTTGGAGTACATATTACTAGTGTGGGTAATGCATATACTTGTTAATTATCTCATATACGTGCTAATTAATTAGTATTTAAAGCCCATGACTATGAACACAGTGAGGCCCAGCCCAGTTTTGACACGTTTCTTTTTAGGGTAGCTTCTTTTTCTTTCCGACAGCCGAGCGGCTTTACTATTGCCCCAAGATCAGATTGATCTGCCCTGCCGCCATGGCACCATTGGCTGCTCGAAAACTATGCCAAGAGCCATCCGCTAGAAAACTCTCCCACGATGCCGTCGTGTCAACATCTGTGTTGAATTATTGATCGGCTGGCCGTTTCTTCGCCTCACCATCATTTAGGACGTCGATCTCTGGGTTATGCCACTCGTTCCATAAATCTAGAGGTACGCCGATCATTCTATACACTTAATTGATCATTTGCCCTTGAAGGCGCTTATGCAATACTGCCACTCCTTGTAGAATTTTTAGTAATAATTTTAATTTCAAGGAAGATCGCAATTGCTAGCAGAAAATACAACAATTTCACCTATACTAGTATTTATAAATTGATCATAAATTGTAGATCCGATAAGAAAAATACTTATTAGGATCACAAAAAAGCTTCTCTGACAAACTAATACATCTCCAAAGCAGACATTGTTCTACTAGCAAGGTCAACGACACAACAGTTAACTCAGAAATTAGACCATTTAACTCGATATCTGTAACACCCGGGGGATTTCCCCCAATTAGATTTGGTTGTTTTTCTTTTCGCATTGCATTGCATCATATGCATTGCACTTTGTTTTCAAAATCATTTAAAAATTCAAACCAATTTAAAAATTCACCCAAAATTCAATCAAATTCAAATTAGCAAATATTTTAAAGATTTCAAAAACAAAAGTTTGTGCAACTGGGCATTTTAAATACTGATTGCATAGAAATTGGTTTCACAATTTTTGGAGTTTCAAAACCCCTCAAAATAACCCTTCTTCTCTCCCTTTTCTCTCTTACCAAAAAAAGGGGAAAAAGACCTGCTGGGGGAGGCAGGCCAAAGTGGCCCACCTACCACCCCAGCCCGTTAGCCTCCAGCCCACCTCCCCCTGTCGTTTTCTTCTCCGTACGACAGGTCACGAAAGAAACGTGACCATGGCCACCACCGCACCTGCTCCCTCCCCTCCATGGTCCCCTCCTCCACCTGCTCCCCCTCCTTATCTACCCCTCCTCCAAGCCCCTGAAACCCTAGCCTTTCCCCTCTTCTCCCTCTGCGCCGCCACCCTCTCCTCCTCGCTCTACCTCTGTTCATCTCCACCGAAAAAAACCATGTTTTTCCTCCATGGCCAGGGATGGAGCTCCTGGAGCCAAGGCCACGGTCGACGAGAAGGGCAACCGATGGAGGGAATTGAACCGCGCCGCCTTCCTCTTCGTCCTTGCAGGAGCACGGCGTCTGGAGTTTCCTTGATCGTCGGCGCCGTCGAGATCTTCCCGGCGACCACCACCGTGTCTCCATCCTCTGCATCTCATCACCGTGGGTGTCTCCCCGAGTACGCCCGCGATTTTCGATCCCCAAGGTGAGCACCACATCTGGGACTAGCTCCCCCTGCCCTCCCCTTGCTCTGCTAGTCGGCCGTCGAGCCGTGCGCCGTCCGCCGGCGATCGCTGCTGGCCGCGTTGTCTGTCACCGTTGCGTGCGGTGTTGGTTTCAGTTTCGTCAGGGAAACTCCACGCTTGATCTCCTCTTATACATCGGATCTGTATCCCTTACACCAACGCAGCACAGCCCAGATGGCTAGCCCATCGATCCGTCCGCGCGCCCGTGAGGTCGCGGGATCGAATCCCATCTTGGCCGAAAAGCTCCCCCCTTTTACTTCCTTTTCTCCGCGCAGGAGCGGCCCCACCGGTCAGCGACCGTGGTGGCCACTTGGCTCCACCCGCGCCTCGCTGGCTGCCAGCGTGCCTTGGCCCCACCCGTCAGCCACTCTGGCTGGCTGGCCTCGCGGTGAGAGTAGCCCACATCCAGATCTGGATCTGGGATCTTGCGTCCAGGCCCCTGGCCTTTTCCGTTTTTTGCACCGAAGCCCCTCCACGCACTGTTTCCATCACAAGTAGGTCCCTGCAAATTCCAGGAACACCCCTAAACTTCTTTTGGCCCTATCTTTCAAACCACAACTCCAAATCATACAAATTTTATATGTATTCCATCCCAAATTTCATGATCTTTCCAAATATCCACTTTGTTCCCTGTTTTGGACATTTAAAATTGTGCACTAATTCAATTCATTAAAATTATTCATTTAAATTGCCAAATTCATAACTTGCTCATTTTAAATCCAAATTCAACAAATAAAATATGCTTTCCAACCAGAAAAATGCATAGAATATTAATATGCCATTCATGCCCTTGTTTGCATCTTGCATCTTGCATTTGTAGTTGTGTTATGCATGTCACCTAATAAATAAATATGGAATGTGTTGGGGTATCCACTAAATATTGCCCTATTATATTTAATCTTGTTTAGCTCACCTACTTATTGTTTTCCATGTTAAACAACATTTAATATGATGGCTAGATAAACAACTTGAACCAATAATTATTTGTCCGGACTCCGGGTCCGATTAAATTGTCTAAGTTGTAATTTTGCGGTGCATCCCGCATGTCATGCATATAAAATAGGATCATGCTGGATCTTTTGTCGTAGTAGTAATTGTTGCATCCGGTGTTTGTTCTAGTTCGTTGCTTCGCGATAGGACGTTGAGATGATGTGAGCACCGACAAGTTCTTCGGATGTACCTCTACTTGCTGGATCTCAGGCAAGTATACCACTTGCTACCTATGGCTGCCTTTCATCACTTGTTACCGATTCTTCCCGTTGCCTCTATTCTAGCCTTATGATTCGATACTTGAGTCTCGATCCTATCATATGTTTACCTTGCAACCATGATATAGCCTTCCTTCCACTTCCTATTACCTGTTGTTTGTTTATCCCGTTGGCCCTCGTGTCGTAGTTGCATGCTTAGTGTTGTTTGCGCTCAAGTCTCGTTGTCCGTCTTATCAGCTGTTTAGTTTGATAGTTGGGTTTCAACTTAATCAACAACATGTTAATGTTTTGGGTAATATTAATTTGAGGATAAGGCACCGGCAGGAGGCCCGGCGTGGTTTTGAGGCCTGCTAGTGTCGACCTTAATTAGGAAAAGAGTCTTGTCTACTGATCCACGATGAGCGCACTAACCGCATGTGGGAAGCGAGTATGGGCGCCCCCCCGCAATTCTGATTCGATTCGCATCTCGTCCAAATCGCCACACTTAGTTCGGGCTTTCCATTTGATGCATGCATATGCAGGTGCGAACCCTTGGCGCCAGGGTGGAACTTTTGTAGTCGGCATTTAGGGCGGCGTGGTCTTCCAGTGCTATGAGGGTCCCCCTTTTCTTCGTGGGGGCTCGATTAGCCGCGCACACATAGCACGTGGTTCTTTGGGCTTGATGCGAAGAAGAGTTGCGTTGTGTTGAGTGGCCTGCTTGGTGGGTTTGATCCCCGCCTGGCGGGTTATTCTTACGTGTACGGCCAAATTGGTGCATCCCTGCAGGGTTAATCTTCTCGAGAAGCCGTGTTGTCCGCGGTTATGGATGACTTGGTGAAAGTGCTGGCTAACAAGTACTCAGACAACTTACACTTAATGATGATAACTTGACTAGTAATATAGATTACCTCCACCATAAAAATGAATTTCACCTTAATCAACAGTGTGAGTTTTCCTTGGGTTGCTTCCTTAGTAGGGGGTAACACTGGATGGGTATTGTTTGGTGAGTAGTTAGAGTTGGTCTTGTCGCGCTATCTTATCCCTTTCTTTTAGCCGGAAGTTGTAGCGCATCTCTTTAGTTGTTAGTGCTGCTCGCTGCCGCTTCTTTGCAATAATCCCTTCCTTCCGTTGTACCCAAAGTATTTGTATCTTGTGATGATTGGTTACGTTGGTATCTTGTGAGTATGGTTTATCCACTTGCCAGTACTTAATAGTACTGACCCACGAATCCATTTCGTGGCTGCATATTCCACATTGCAGTCAACATGTTTGAAGTCTGACGACGTTAGCTTGGGAATCCCTCCGGCTTGGCCTGGGCAGGGATTGGACGCCATCGGTTATCTTCAGGACTCTTAGTCCAATTTGTATCTTGTCCGTAGTCGGACACTATTTCGTTTCTTCCGCTGTTATTTGGATCTTTGTATTGTATCAGTTGTATCCTTGACTCGTTTGAGTCTTCTTGTATATATCTCTTCTGTTGTTGTTGCGGAATATTCGTGAACTGTTGTAATGTTATCACAAGTGGCAACCTGGAATCGGTTATTATGTGGATTTTGGCGAAAATGCTGAAATCTGCATAGTGCCCGATCTCGGGGCGTCACAATATCACATTTCTTATATAGAGAAAAAGTATTTGCAAATGTGGTGCAACTGTCTTTAATTTAAATTTAAAAATCCAAATATACTTCTGACCTTCCGTAGTTTTTCAAATCTACTCTTCAATTGCCATATCTATGGCAATGAATCGCAAACATAACTAAATTGTGGCGGACAAGCGATCGTACACGAGCGAACGAACGATGGAAGAAGCAGACAAGTCTATTTTCGATGTGACCCGATCCTAAATCCTTATATTTCCGCATGTACATAGGGTCCTGAGTCTATCACCTATTGCCTGGCCAGCTATGCTCCCCTGGCTAGCTACGAGCCGGCCTTCACACTCAATTGCTCGTGAAGGCATTTTCAATTACATGGGACGGCCTTATTAAGCTATCAATCGATGTATTCACACGAAAAGCTACAAGCCAACGAATCTATTAAGCTAATTATTTTTTTTTCTTTGCATGCACATAAACTAGGCCTACTAACATATACCTAAAATGGGCCCCCAAATTTTTTGGGCCCGGGGCGGCCGTTCCTCTCGCCCCCCCTCAGGACCGGCCCTGAAAGTGATTGTTATGTTTTATTGTTAGAATTATATTTAGCATGTTTGTCTTAAAGTTCTATGATCTTAGCTATGCTTAATCTTTTACAATTTCGATGATCAAGTTTATGTTGGTAGCATTTCACCTCATAATTTTTTTTTATCGTTTACCTACTCGAGGGCGAGTAGACACTAAGCTTGGGGATGTTGATACGTCATAAATGTATCCTTAATTTATGATGTTCCATGTTGTTTTCATGTCATATGCTACTTGTTTTCCTTACACTTTATGTCATTTTTATCGATTTCCTGGGACTAACCAATTGACAAGATGCCACAGAGACAGTTCTTGTTTTCTAGTGTTTTTAGTTTCAGAAAAGTTATTCTGGAAATATTCGGAATTGGAAAATTCAAAGCCCGAAAATCTTAGATTTCCCGAATATTCCATGGAGTTCCGAAAAGGCCCGGAGGGGGGCCACACCATAGGGCGGTGTGCCCCTTCCTGGCCGCGCCTGGGGTGGTGTGGGCCCCTCGGGTGCCCACCGCCATCGCTATTTCGTCTGTATATTCCCCCTGATGCATGAACCCTAAAGATATACCACTCTTCCACGAAAAACACTCTAGGCCACCGTCAAAGACAAACCGAGACCGGGAGGGTTCTGGAGTTCTCCCCAGCACCCTGTCAAGAGGGAAAATCATCACCGGAGGGCTATACACCACCATGCTCATCTCCGGACTGATGCGTGAGTAGTTTATCCTTGGACTACGACTCCCTAGCAGTAGCTAGATGGTTGTCCTCTACTTTTTATGCCTCATGTTTAGATCTCCTGAGCTGACTCACATGATCGAGATTGTCTTATTGTAATGCTACATGTTGTGTTTTCTGGGATCCGATGATTATTGAATTCTATGTCTCTTGATTATCAATCTATCATGTTATCTTCATGTATATGTTATTTATGATCTTGCATGCTCTTCGTTGTTAGTAGATGATCTACCAAGTAGATGCTAGTGACTCCAAGAGGGAGTATTTATGCTCGATAGTGGGTTCATCCCTCCTTTGCATCTGTGCTCGAGTTATAGAAATGTGACGAATGGAGGATGTGATGTTGCAATTAGGGAGAAAACAACGATGTATAGTTTGTTTACATTGTTTACATTACACATTTTCTTACTGCGATTATCTGTTGCTTTCAACTTAATACCCAACGTATGTTCGGATGATATTCGGAGGGTGGATTATTAGTCATAGACGCCGTTGGATGACGGTCTATGTATCTTGTTGTAATGCCTACATAAATCTCATAGTAATCATCATGTCATGAATGTTTCTTTATCTATCAATTGTCCAGCTATAATTTGTTCACCACGCATGTTAGCTATATTTTATGGAGAGACACCTCTAGTAAACTGTGGACCCCGGTCCATTTTCTCTAGGGGCGGAGCCAGAACTTAGGTATAGGGGGGCGAGGCGCGGGATGGCCAAAAAATTGTCCTGTGTTCGAGTAAAGTACTCGATTCATTTTTCCTCATATGACCTCTAGTACCCGCTGAATCATTAATAGTGCAAAAAATCGCAAAAAATCAGATCTTAATCAGCGTAACTAGGAATCATAATTTACTATGCCTGTGACGGTTACATCAGCTGAAAAATGCTTTTCAAAGTTGAAATTATTGACAAACTATTTGAGACATATAATGTCACAAGAGAGACTAAATTGTTTGGAAAGTCTATGCATCCAGAAGAAGTTATTCGATGAGATTGACATTGATTCCGCTGCTGATGACTTTTTATCTATAATTGTGAGAAAATTTTAAAGTATACCGAAGTCGTCCGTTTTTTTTTCCCGCGAGGGGTTTCCACGTAAAAAATGTGTCTTATTTATTTATTTGATTTCTAGTTCATCAACATATCTATATATATGTCTACTTGTACTAAGGGGGCCCCAAATTTTTGGCTCGCCCCGACCCCCCGAAATCTCAGGACCGACTTCACTTTGCATCATGAGAAGTAACACAAACAAAAAATCATGAATAATAATGCACTCGAAAGTTATACGTTTGTTTCAAGCATAGAGATAACATAGAAAAGTGATATTTCGCTTGTCCTTAAGAGTGGGGCAAAACATAAATGGCAGGACACCTTCAAAGTTTAAGAGGAAGACTAGAACAAATAATTTGAGAACAAACAATAACACATCATGAATCAATTAATAATGTTTATGGGACAAATGCACATTAAACTTAGAATGGCAACTATGCTCTCTCAACTGTGCATAAAGTTAGAAGATTGAGACTCAACATATAAGTAAAATAAAGGCCCTTCGCAGAGGGAAGCAGGGATCACTCATGTGCTAGAGATTTTATTTTGTTTAACAGAGGTATTGGAAACATTTCTTAGAGGGTATAATGCTTATGTCAACGAATGGCAAACAGAAAATATTGTACGTCACAAGCCAACTAGACTTCACAAGAGCGCCCCCATAGAAGGACACATCTGGGTAGAATGTCATCCCTCTTTTTCTTTTGTTTACACAGTTATGCTTTGAATGATATATTAGGGGCAAAAATAGTGAAGAGAATTTGTTGTAATAATTTGGGGCCGGACACCCTGCTGCCAGCTCTTCTATCAATTGGATAAGCGGATGAAGCCACTATTCCAGGGTGTGAAAGTCCAATCAACAAGTGAGATAAAGATTCTCTATTTACATCCTCATGAGGTAAAACAAGAGCGCAAAACAAGAGTAATTTTGAAGGTTTTAAAGGTAACACATGAGCAATTTACTTTGGACTGACCGTTAAATACCACATGTAGATAGATATGGTAGACACATTTGGCGAACTTTGGTTTTGGGAGTTGGATGCACGAGTAGAGCTCATACTCAGTACATGTGGAGGCTAGCAAAAGACTGGGAGCGACAAATCAAGAGAGCAATAATGACCATAATCATGCATAGCGACAAAAACATCATTAATCAAAGCATAAGTGGTACTAAAAGTTCAAAAACTAAATGATCATAGAGGCTATAAGTGACTGGTTTGTAGTCATAAACATGGTGTAAGCATTCGCCAAGTCAACCTAATAAAACATCCAAAGGAGAACGCCACAAATTTATGCTTCAATGACAAAAACAACTCGTGATTCTTTCAATGGCACATTAAACACTCTCAGATATTTGAGACAAATCATGCTACAAAATAACCACTAGGCTTTGGAATTAAAATAACATCTAGCATTACATGAAAATGTGTAGCCACAGTCTATACAAGTTTCTAATTGCGCCGTTATAAACACGAAATACTGTACTACTGCTTTCCAACAACAAACAATTTATACTAAACAAAAACTCTCCAAAAGGTAGAAAAATGAAACAAGAGAGTACTAACACAACTCTACTAAAACTAACAACTCTGAATAAAAGATGCAAGAAAAACATGAGCTAAACAGGAATTTTGCAGCAACTAGAAGAAAAACTAAGAATACGAGCATAACGAGTATTCAAATGAAAAAGTGGACCTTGTCTCTCTCCCACACAAACAAAGCTAGGTAACAGGAACACGAGTACTCATTTTAGCAAGACTAAAAGCAGGATAAAAATAATAACTAAAATAAGAACTCTTTTTGTGTATTTTTGATAAAGAGAAGTGAACGAGACAAAATAAAATAAACTAAGCAAAACAATAACAAAGTAAAGATATTGGAAGTGAGAGACTCCCCTTGCAGAAATTCTCTTCCTCCCCGGCAACGGCGCCAGAAAAGTGCTTGATGGTGCAGGTCTTGCACCCGTTGGGAGACCCCAAGAGGAAGGTATGATGAGCACAACAGCAAGTTTCCCTCAGAAAATAAACCAAGATTGAATCGACCGGTAGGAGAAAGGAGCAACTTCCGAAGGTTGATGCAGCTGAGGTGGCAGGGTGCACTAGCGATTCAGCAGCAACGTGGAACCTACACATCACAATCAATTCACTTTGCCCCAACGAAGCAGTGAGGTTGTCAATCTCACCGGTTTTGCTGAACACAAAGAGATTAAGCGTATGGTGTGGAAAACAGTATGAGAACAATATGAAAACAACAGTAGAGGCGTGAGTAGTGTGTGTATTATCAGTATGAGAAAATGGACCGGGGTCCACAATTCACTAGAGTTGTCTCTCCATAAAATATAGATAACATGTGTGGTGAACAAATTACAGCTGGGAAATTGATAGATAATGGAACATGCATGACTAGATGATTACTATGAGATTCATGCAGGCATTACAACAAGATACATAGACCATCATCCAACTGCATCTATGACTAATAATCCACCCTCCGAATATCATCCGAACAAACGTTGGGTATTAAGTTTCAAGAAACAGATAATCACAGTAAGAAAAGTGTGTAATGTAAACAATATAACCAAAGTAAACATCGTTGTTTTCTCCCTAATGGAAACAACACATACTCCATCCGTCACGTTTCTGTCACTCGAGCACAAATGCAAAGAAGGCATGAACCCACTATCGAGCATAAATACTCCCTCTTAGAGTCACTAGCATCTACTTGGACAGAGAATCTACTAACAACGGAGAGCATGCAAGATCATAAATAACATACACATGAAGATAACACGATAGATTTATAATCACGAGACATAGCATTCAAATATTATCGGATCCCAGCAAACACAACATGTAGTATTACAATAAGATGATCTCGATCATATGAGGAAGCTCACAAGATCTAAACATGAGGCGTAAAGAGGAGAGGACAACCATCTAGCTACTGCTATGTACCCGTAGTCTAAGGATGAACTACTCACGCATCACTCCGAAGGCGCGCATGGTGGTATAGAGCCCTCCGGTGATGATTTTCCCTCCCGACGGGGTGCCGGGGAGAACTCCAGAACCCTCCCGATCTCGGGTTGACGATGACCACGGCCTCGGGTGTTTTTCTTTTGGAGAAAGGCATATTTTGAGGTTCACGTATCGAGGGGAATATATAGGAGAAAGGGCGATGGCGGTGGACGCCCGAGGGGCCCACACCACCCCCAGGCACGGCCAAGGGGCGCGCCGCCCTATGGTGTGGCCTCCATGTGGTCCCCCTCCGGGCCTCTTTGGGACTCCGTGGAACCTTCGGGAATTCTAAGACTTCCGAGTTTCGAATTTTCCAATTCCAAGAATATTTCCAAAACAACTTTTCTGAAATTTGAAACAACAGAAAACGGGGAACTGGCTCTATGGTATCTTGTCAATAGGTTAGTCCCAGGAAACCGATAAAAATGACATAAAATGTAAGGAAAACATGTAGCATATGACATGAAAACAACATGGAACATCAGAAATTAAGGATAAGTTTATGACGTATCAGTGATGAAGCATGACCATTTTTTCACGCAGAGGAGGAATGTCGCTCGAGAGCTTGACCATAGCACCTACCAGAAGGTGACCGCCGCATTGCGTATGTTGGCATATGGTATTCCGGCGGATCTAGTTGATGACCATTTGGCAATGGGTTAGAGTCAAGCTATCAAATATGTCAAGCGCTTTGCGGTAGCCATTGTGGAAGTGTTCGATGACGAATACTTGAGATCCCCCAATGCTCAAGACACGGCTACACTCTTGGAGTTAAACAAATCTCATGGATTTCTAGGCATGCTTGGCTCTATTGATTGCACGCATTGGATATGGAAAAATTATCGAGCGGCTTGGCATGGACAATTTCAAGGGCACAAGAAGGATGCCACTATAATCCTTGAAGCCGTGGCTGATTATGAGACTTGGATTTGGCATGCTTTCTTTGGACTGCCTAGATCTCTCAATGACATCCATGCTATTCACCGGTCAACACTGCTGAACTGAATTGCTAACGGTGAGTTGCCACCGGTGCAGTTTGAAGAAAACGGGCATACATACAACTATTCCTACTATCTCATAGAAGACATTTTATCTAAGGTGGCGAACATTTGTGAAGCCGGTGAAGCAAACGCAAGGTACGAAACAATGTGCTTTTTTATAATGCACAAGCGGCGGAGAGAGTATTTGGTATTTTGCAATCCCAATTTACTATTGTTAGAGGGATGGCTAGATTTTGAGGTCAAGAGAGGCTTTGGTACATTATGACCTCTTGTGTGATCATGCGTAGCATGATCATAGAGAACAAGCGTGGGCAAGATTTAGACTACTCCGCCTATGATTTGATGGGACAGACCATACCAGTGAGAAGAAGAGAAGAGAGAATTGCCTGCTTTGTTGTATCATACCATGCCCGACCCCGGGGAGCAAGCGTCGCCGCACCGGCGTCACGGAGCACCCGGTGGAGGTGATCGGCCGCATCCGCGACCTCACCGCCAGCGCGTCGGCCCTGGAGGTCCAGGGAGACGGGACGACCCTACGCGTCCGCGGCGGCTGTTCGTGCCATCGCGACTTCACCCTCGACGACGTGTCCGTGGCGGAGGAGGATGGGATGGAGGTGTTCTAGGCCGGTTCATGCGGTCGAGGGTGGAGGGTATACAGGCGGGCGCCAAGTGCACGGTTATCGTGTACGGGCGGACCGCGTCCGGTAAGAGCCACACCACGGTTGGCTGCGCCGAGGAGCCTGGCGTCGTGTACCGGGAGAGGATGGCGCCAACACGTCCGTGAAGTTGTCTATGCTTGAGGTTTATAACGAAGATGTATACGATCTGCTCGACAGGAGCGTAGGATCCACTGCAGCTGCAGATGTTTGATTGTTTGGATCACTAATAAGGGATCGCCTATGTCTCAGTCGACTGATTTTTTTTCTTAAGTCTCAGTCAATTGAGAAAAATGCAACTATAGTTTAAAGAAAAGTGCAATTGCACTTTTATTAAACTATGGTTGTACTTTTCGTGACTGAGATTTAGCAAAACCGCACTAATAAATTACAGAAGAGAGGTGTGTGTATGTGCTAAAATTACTGGGTTTTGGGACTAATCGACGGAATTCGCCATTTGGTACTACTTACTTAAGATGCCAGGTTAATATATATTTGGGGACAGACATTGGAGGCTGATATATAGCTCTTAGGGCCCAATGGTTGACATAGGTTTGAATTGGTTATAGCATGAATCTCGAGATATTTTGCATTGCCTTTGTCAATCCAAGCAAATGAAGAACTAAGGTTGTTGAAATGCATGATTGGTAATTTTAAAATACAATTTCATATTAAAGACCAATGGAAGAGTCCACACTCAACTGGCAGATTACATCCTAGCTCCTTTTATAAACACCATTTTAATGGTGTCCCTGATGATTCACTTTCTTATGGATTATGGAAGAGCAAGTGTCAATCTAAGCACAGATTCTTTGCTTGGCTATTACTGCATGATAGAATTAACACCAAGGATATGTTGCTTAGAAGACACTGGATCATTACTGATTCTTCTGATTGCGTCCTATGTCCTGGCCATGTTCATGAAGACTGGAGGCATTTATTCTTCAATTGTACATTCAGTACAAGGATTTGGAACTATCTACAAATCCCTTGGCACCCTGGCTCCTCCTCATATACTATCAGGTCTGCCAGGAAACATTTTGCTGGTCCCTGTTTTGTGGAGATTGTGATCCTGGCCTGCTGGTGCATCTGGAAGCAAAGGAATGGATGGATTTTCAAGAACATCAAGCCAACTTTTAGAGGATGGAAGGCCCTGTTTATACAGGAAGTCACCCTGCTTAAGTACAGGGTGCAGAGTGAAATCTCTGTTTTTTTTACATCATGGATTAATTCACTCCCCTAATCCCCTTGTATATAGTGTATTCTTTGTAAATAACCTTTTATTTTTTTATTATTAATAAATGGGGGCGCTGTGGGGGATTCCCCCACAGTAATGGTGTAAAAAAAAAAGAATCTCGAGATCAAAACTTAAGCCGAGAAACTAAATCAACTTGTTATGCCGCAGCAATGCCTGAATTTCCCGTGTCAGAAGAGTGAATTTATCATGGAAATTTGGGAGTTGATGTGATCTTTCAAAGCTAGTTTGCTCAAGTTTTTCAATAATACACTTCAGGTGAGGCTAGATGCAATGGGAACAAAGGCCACACACATTTATGGAAATAAAGTTGGGAAGATAGCAAGATAGGTCGCCAAAGTAGAGAAGCATCATGCCAAGAAGAGCACACAATGTAATGCGAGGAGTTCCCGGAGCCACTGCATGGTTGTTATTTCCCTCTAATTTGTAGGTTGTTTACAGTATAATGTTTCTACAAGACTAGAAACCTCATTGGCTTTGCTTTTATGTTACTTGTCTAGATAATCTTGGATGTTCCATCGGTGGGAGGAAGGCTCATGCTTGTGGATATGGCTGGCTTCGATAACATATAGAAGCCGCAGGCAGAACTGGACATGAAGCCAAATATGAGGTGTGTAATGTTACAAATCCTTATAATTTAAGTAGCATATGATTTTTCGAAAAGAAAAGTAGTATCTGTTTTTCAGTTTCTCTCTGAAAAAATGATGGGGGCGATGTAGTTGAATCATTATTATGCAGCTGATATGCTAGAACAGTTAACCAATGCGCAAGCATGCCATAACATATTTTTAGGATCTAACTAATGAACTGCAACTTGTAATGAAATTAAAAATTTATTTGTATATCGAGTTCATAACACTTGTTAATGATCTTCCACAGACGAGAAGTATCAACAGAGGGAACATCACGTTGAAGCGGGTCGTCGAGTCAATTGCCAACGGCGACCCTTATGTCCCATTTCGGGACAATAAGCTCACAATGCTATTACGGGTGCCGGAGAACCACATGCCTTTCCTGTTTATTTTCCATATATAGATAATTCACATCTTATATACCTCTATATGGAATTCCAGGATTCAGTTGATGACGATAGATCCAAAATCCTTATGATCATGTGTGTAAGTCCTGATCAATTGCACAAGACAATTTCCACCCTAGAGTATAGGTCCAAAGCAAAAAAAGCATCACCCGGGCTGCTCATGCATCAACACCAAAAGATAAGACGAGCTTCAAAGGGGCCCGGATATTTTTTAAGGATGATGAGCTAGCACGGCTGAGGGTGAAGCTCAGTGTGATGGAAGCACGGGAGGAAGGGATCGTCGTGAAGGTCTTCGAGGAGAATCGGATCCCGAGGGGTGAGCTGAGAACAACAGAAGAACAAATGCTTGTGCAGCAGCAATAACTCTTGCTCTGAAGCAGCGGCCGCTGGAGGTGGAGTGGGAGAAGCTGGACATGGAGGAAGAGTCGCACTTGGCCTGGAGGACCCTGAAAGAACTTGGAATCTTCTTCCACGATTTAGGATGGAGGGTGTGAACATAGCGTGGTTTAGTCGTCCAGGACTCCAGGTCTAGGTAGCTTTGCTTTTTCAGTCTGTCAAATGAATCGTGAAAATCAGGGGATTTTGTTTTGGGTGGGGTGCTTCAGGACAAATGAGGAGAAATGTTTTCATTGAATTTTACATCATGTCATTCAAATGAAAATGAGCAGCATTTTCCTGTACTACATTGATGTGTTAAGCAACATTTAGTTTTACAGATATGTGAGAAAGGTAGTAGGTAATGGCAGAAACACCAGGTTCTGGGAGAAGATCATTGGATAGAAGAAGTACCTTTGAAGATAAAATTTCCTAGGCTCTATAATTTAACTTTTAGCTCTAGGATAACAGTAGGTAAGGTGTTCTCTAGTAGTTGGCAAAGTATTACATTTGGACGCATGCTTGCTGGTGAAACTTTAGTGATGTGGGATGATTTACAAAATTTATGTGGTGTTGTGCAGCTATCTGACTAGAAAGACAAGTGTAGATGGTTGCCTAATAATTCTAGAGTTTTCTCAGTTAAATCTCTTTATAGAGCTCTAAAGTTGAATCAAACTGGTTGCCCTTTCAAAAAGCTCTGGTTTGTGAGAGTCCCAACAAAAACTAAAGTTTTTCTTTGGCTCATGTTCAAAAAAAGTATACTCACTAGAGATGATTTAAAGCAAAGAGTAGATACAAGTACAGGGTGTCTTTTCTGTAGTAGTGAAAAATCATCTGTATGTGCTCTGTTCCTTGGCTAGATTTGCTTGGAGGGTAGTAGAGCGTGCTTTTGATATCAGGACAGATTTTAGGACAGTAGATGGTATGATTAGTTGGGTTTTCCGGTCTCCTCCTGTGATGAGAAATGTAGTATCGGTTGTGGAGAGGAGGGGGGGTACTCTGGTCTATATGGAAAACTCGTGATGCTGCATATTTTTGCCCCCTTATGATCCTAGTGTGGTACTAACAGTTAAAACTGCTCGTTGCTTGAATATGTGGGCTGATCTTCAGATCCGAGAACGACGAGAGCTGCAACGCAGAGGAGTAAAAAGTGCTTCTGCGAGTGAGCGCCAAAGGAAGTGTTCAGTATGAACTGTTATCCCTCTTGATGTGTACTGCATGTGTTTTGTAGTTGGAGTTCGAAAGTTCAGGAGAAAAAAAAATCTAAGTTGTAGGCTTATCTTTCTAGTTATGGTTTTTCCGGTTCTCTGGTAGAGGGTTTGTTTTCTTCGCTTTACATGTGTAACGGAGAGGTTCTAGAATTTGGGCTACTTACATAACCTTGTACTATTGTTTTCATGTTAAATGAAATCGGGAACGGGGATCTCCTTCTCCTGTGCAATTGCCAATGTTGTTTTGGTATCATGTGAGCATGTCTGAGGATGGATACTTGTCCACGGAATGTTTGGCAAAGTTTGGTTTAGTTCTATAAGTTCTTGCCAGGGGATAGTAGATTTTATATTTTTTCTCCTGGCATCTATTATTTGATCCATTTGGACAGCACATAACAAGATCACTTTTGAGAAATATGGGATGCATTTCCCTGAGGTGATCTTTACACTTTACACTATGACTTCGTTCATGAGGTATTGGGCATTGCCTATACAAGGAAGTTGATGCTGAGAAGATTAGAACCAGAGCTGATAAGACGATGAAGAAGGCGGCCGAGATGGTTCGTCAAGAGCAAGATGTTAGAGGGGAACTGGGATGCTGATTATTGAAGGTCCAGAGTCTTCTCGAGGTGTTTGAAGAGACCATGATGATGCACGCTTTGGGTTATTCCTTGTCTGCGTGGGAAGTTGGATGAAGTTGCGAAGACTTGTGTGGTGATGATGATCAAATCTGTTCAACCTTTTGGGTTATTTGTGTTGAATTTTGTTGTTATTAGGTCTTGTGCTGGCAGGTCTTGCCCCTTAGTTTAGATGTTCCAATGTCGGGAGGTTAAGCAAAGAGGTTTCTGTCGGTGCGAGGGCGCCCAATCACGTCTTGGACAAGATCAAATCCAAGGCTATCATTTGGGGTTTGGCGGGGGAAAACATTTGAATTTCTTGATGCCAAATTTGTACTCCATTCGTCCGGAAATAAATGACGCAAGGGTGCTTTTGCGAAAACGCCCCTGCTTTCTTTCTGACAAACAGACAAGTTCGTCGCGAGGTCATCCTCTTCTGCTCCATCCCGCGGCCGACCGGCAAGCGCCGATTTCGCGTCTTCCCCTACCCCGGCCTCCTGCTCCTTCGCCTCCCGCGCACCGGCCGCCTGATCCTTTGCTTCCCCGCCGCCTTTCTAAGGCTGGTGCCAACGCAGCCGATAGGGAGGGGCGGGAGGGGGCCCCGTGGCGGGGCGAGAGGAGGCGATACGGGAGGAGAGGGAGGCGCCGGGCGGTGGCCGGGTCGCCCGGCGACAGGGCGCTACCGCCCGGCCTACCGCCCGCGTTGGCGGGGCGATAGCGGCGGCCCGGGGCGAGGGGGGGCGATAGCGGGGCGACACGGTGCCAATGGGGGCGATAGGCCGGGCGATAGTGGAGGCGAGAGTGGAGGAGAGAGAAGTTACAGCCCGTGCACTGGCACCGTGGGAGAGAGTGAGGTGAGAGTGGGGGTGAGAGTGAGAGTAAAGATGACGTGGCGAGGCGAGAGTGGGGCGGTGCATTGGCACCAGCCTAAGTCTGCACCAACGAGGAGGAGAGATCAAGAGAAAAGGTTCCCCTTTTCGACAAAGCTCGCGTCTTGCCAGCGTCGAGCTCGGATGCTCCTCTGCTACAAGGTGGTCCGAGCTCCTGCCCGCCACCTACGGCGTCGGTGAGGTTTTTATCCGCCCCTTCCGCTCGGATGCTCCTCAGGACATCGAGATCCTGCTGTCTCCGCCCCTTTCGCAAGTCTCCGCTACCTTCACTCCGCAGCCACCGCCTCTTCTTCTCCTCCTCCTCAAGGGCGGTCGCTTCTAAGGTTCTTAGGATTTCGGCAGCGATGGCCACGGCGGTGCAACCGACGTTGGTGGTGGGCGGAGGCCGCGTGGGGCAGGCGCTGCTGGGCATGGGACCGCTCGGCGGGGACGTGTTGGTGGGCCGTGGGGATAAGTTGCCGGAAGGCGCCCTCTGGGCCAATACTAGTCTGCACCCGCAACGACGACCTCGACGGCGTGCGCGTGGCCACCCCTAAATCTGGTGGCGCGGTATGATGATCGCTAGCTATCGCTTTTCTGTGCTGTAGAAACTCCTTACTTGCAAGGTGCTTTTGGCAACTGGCTCCTGCAGTGGATGCTCGCTTGCAAAATGGCGGACTTACTTGCAAGGTGCTGTTCTTGAGCATTTCGTTTACTTGCAAGGATTGATGGTTAATGATGTTGAAACCAACACTTGCAAGACACCGTCTGTCTGCGTTTTCAGATTGATCGATGCCACTGAAATTCAGTTTATGGGATGCTGAATTCAAACGCTGTTTGCGGCTGCTGGCTTTTTTTTGTGTGATTTTGTCACAGGCTGAAAGGCACCTTACAATGGCTGGATCGACTACTTCTCGCCCTTTCAGGGCACCTGCTGCAAAAAACAGCAAAAACTACCAGTGAAGGTACATATTGCTTCCCTCTCTGATGCTTGTTGCTTGAGTCTTGCCATAGCAGGGATTTATCACGTTTCCTTTTAAACTCTGATGCTTAATGCAGGCACACTGGCTACAAACCTACAGAGGAGACACCGATCAAGCTTTGCCGGGCAGAGGGTACGGGGCCTGCACTCCGATTCGTATTCAATTTTGGAGAGTTCAATAGAAGCGGCGCAAAAAGAGTTGTGAGAAACTTTGAAAAATATAATTCATCGAATTCTGTAGCTCTCTCTGAGTACGTAAAAGCCCTCGTCGGTCTTGAATTACAAACTAAAGGTAACCGCCGTTAATTTCCTTTCACGCGCTTTCTTTTACGTGTGATTTATTTACAACTTGTTTTCTGCAGTAGATAGATTGAACAAGCAAGGCACTATAATCTCCATCGACAACAAGGTTCCAGTCGACAAGTCGGATATAACTGACTCAGACGAAGAATATCGTAAGTTTTATCATGCAACATGGGAACCTGGGAATGTAAGATTCACTTTTTCATAACTTTTCTCCTTTTTTTTCTTCTTGGTAGCCTCTCATGGATAATTTGGAAGCTCAGACTTATGAGACTTTTGAGGAAGACACTGTGAAATATACCATAGGTTTGTTTTAAATATTTGGACTATCTTTTAATGCTATACATCTTAAGAAGCAAACATTTCTTAACTTTATTGTGAGAACAAAGTAGATGTTGAATTGAAATTTCCTTATACGATATCTTGTATTTATGAAGTCAAACCTCAGGTTTCTGCATCTCTTTAATTTCTTAAATATCGTTCTTCATTATTTTTGCTATTTGAGCTGACAAGTTCACATGCATCTACCTTAGAGAAACACATTTTACTTTGTTGTGTGTAAAATGAAGTTAGCCGAGGTCCACATATTTGTCTCTACTAGGTTAGGCAGTAGCTTTATTGTGTGCAGTTGATGCAACAATTATTCAGCTATGTTAGCCTGTTAGGTGTGATTTTGCCCATGGGAAAATATATTGGCTGTGTGCGAGCTGTGTATAGCTTTTCTCTGTGAGGAAAGTCCTTATAGGAGCTGATGCGTTGTGTGGCTTATCTTGTGGTTGTAGAAGAGGTTTCTGACTCAACGTGTGGGGATGCTTTATGTTTATAAATAGTGCCATATCACGTTTCAGGGCATAACTACTTTACCACCTGACCTACTATCAACATATATTTGTTCTACAAGTCTGTTACTTCTTTCATTAGCATTGGGCTCTAAGTAATGGTCACACGAATTGACATCACCTGCATCTTCTGGTTTAATATGGTGGCATGACCCCTTTCAACATTTTCTTGCATGTTTAATCTGTGATGTATACTCAACATTAATACTGAATGTCGTTGTTTCTGTATGCTAATTGTCCCAGGGAGTAAGCAAGGGAGTAATAGCTGAAAAGATACTAGCATGAATGAAGGAGAGAGGAAAGCAGTCTGACTTTGTATTGTGCATTGGTGATGATAGGTCGGACGAGGACATGTTTGAAAACATTGCCGACATCATCAAGAGGACATGAATTGGAGATTTTACATCCATTGAATCGAAGCAGTCCTTTGGCCGGTTGTCTCTTCCAGTAGCATGAATTCTCTACCTTACGGCTTCTATTAATGCCCGGTGTCAGTTGGGTACATGTTAGAGGCAATACCGGCCAATATCGTCAGATAACTGCTCCAGCAATTCAATTGTTCACAAACCTTGCCAGATTGTGTGGAATACTTAATCTGGACAGTTCAGAAACTGCTCCAAAGAAGTCAAATGCCTGGTCTTTTCTGATTTCGAGAAGAAAAAATTTAGTACACTCAATTCAGGTATAATGCACTTGACAAATCCACATCTTCATTGCTCACTGTATTGATCATTTGAAAACTTGAAAATGCCTGAAAAAAATGGTATGCACTGCCTTGTACTCCCACTTGTAGGTTAATTTAGGTAAAGACCTTGAAGTTGTTAATTGTGCAAGTTAATTGTGGGGTATTTATTTTCTGGATGTGTATGCTTGCTCTAAGATTCTTGCGGAACTTTTGTTACTGTGGTATAATAATCCAAGTGACACCACGGTTAAGATCCTTGTTTTAATTCAAGTTTGTAAAATCTACACTGATACAGTATATGTTCCATCAGCCTTGTAAATGTATACCAAGGCGCAATTGACCGTCTGTATTTTCAAATTCAAAATATAAAGTAAATGGAGTAGCATTGTAAATGCATTATTCACCAACCTTTTAGCTGGTGGTAAACTAAATCAAGCTAATAAATGGAATAAATAGACATTTGAGTATTTAAACAGTGGCACACATGCATTGCTGTATATTTCAGCATACTATAAATTGCCCGCCAACTGTGTACAAAGCCATCATATATCATGATTGCAACCCAATCATCACAGTAGAAATTATCCAGTACACGCATAAACCTTTCTCATCCTTTCTCGAACTTTTCTTTTCTTCCTATGCCTACTCCTCAGAACCACAACATCAGCTAACCGCGAGCAAGATCTTGAGATGGCCTGCCAAGTGCTTAGAACTGTGTTATCACTTAAACATGTTAGCTGGCGACTTGGCGTTATAGTACAGAGACCTAGAGTAGGTTGGGTGAACGGTACACGTCATGCTATTTTCAGCATGTCATAGGACACCATAAGAACTCGAGACGTCGAGATTAGACTGTCGAATTTAAGTACAGAAAAGTGCAAAAACTTTCCACGTTTTACATACAGGCATCGTCATTAATCATTACCCTTGCTGAAATTAAACAGGAATCACCATGGAGATGGCTCTAGTCAGCGCGGTGACAGGGGCCCTAAAACCTGTCATCGGGAAACTGGGCTCTCTGCTCGGCGAGGACTACAAGCGTTTCAAGGGGGTGCGCAAGGACATCAAGTTTCCCATGCGAGAGCTCGCTGGCATGGATGCGCTTCTGGTGAAGATGTCCTAGGACAAGAATCCCAATGTGCAGGATAAATTTTGGATGAATGAGGTGCGCGAGATGTCCTACAACATGGAGGACACAATCGATGACTTCATACAGAGCGCCAATGGTGAGGCCACCAAGCCGGACGGGTTCATAGAGAAGATCATGTACTTTCAAGCAGATCAAAGAATTTAAGAAAGATAACACTGAGGTCAGCCTCAGGAATGAAAGATATCACTTAACTTCCCAGAGCAAGCATTGCAGCAATGGCAATACATCGTCAGGACCTAAGGAGCACAAGCAGGACTAGCCACTATACTTCCCAGAACAATTACTCTACAGAGATTCTACCCATGAGGTGACATTGCAATGGTAACATTGCTTCAGAATCAGATACAGAGATTCTACCCATGAGGTGACTTTGCTTGCTCTTAATTTTGATGTACTCCCTATAAAAACATGTGTAGATATCTTGGTTAGAAGATCTAAGGAGTAGTGTGTAGATATCTTGGTTAGAAGATCTAAGGATAACCAAAACCGACCCAAACAAGCAAATAAACAAGGTGTTATTCGTTCAATTAATCTGACGGTACAACATGAGTACAAATGCATCCCAGATTTGCACATAAGAATATTCATGAATTATTGGAAATATAATTTGTAAAATGCTTTGACTGTACAAATCTTGGAGCAGGAGATTGAAAGGGCTAGTGCGTGGAGGAGATTGGACAGTCCCAGGGCCTCTGCCTTCTTGTGCCTGGAGTTGCACCGGAGCTAGAGATGGAGGCGAGCCTCTGCTTCTGCCTGCAGGCGCACGGAGCTCAACTTGCCGGCATATGCCTGGAGGCGCGCCAGAGCTGGACTTGCGGGAGCTGGAGATGGTACGGGTCCTGTAGTACGGCCGGTGACGAGGGACCTGCGGCGACGGTGGCGGGTGGCCTGTTCCCGAGGCGGCAAGGGCCCTGCTCCGGCGGTGGCGGTGGCGGGAGGCCAGCTCCGGTGGCGCTGGAGATCGGGCGCGAGCGAGGCAATGGAGCAGGATCTCCGGGGGCCTGCGGCGACGGTGGCGGGGGGCCTGTTCCCGCGGCGGGTCCTGCTCCGGCGTTCGCGGTTGGGAGGTGCTGCAGATCTGGCACGAGCTAAGGCGAGGACGGCGACGGTGAGGTCCTGCGCGAGGATGGAGACGGCGATGTCCGGCGCGCGCGGACGGGCGGCGGCGAGGTCCCACGCGAGGACGGCAAAGGTGCCCGCGGATGGCGACGGAGATCTGCACGATTTGAATCAGGGACCGATTTTACACGATTAGAGATAGGTTTGGGTTTATTTGTCAAAAGTCATTTATACAGGGTTTGCGTCATATATTTCCGGACGGAGGGAGTATTTGTATTCGTATTCTTTATAACCACTTGGCTACATCTTCTAAAACTCTTCTTAAATGTTTTGCATCCGTTTCGAAAAGAGAAAAAACGATTCTTAGTCCGATTGAATTGCGATATAATACCTAAATAATCCCGTCTGTCCGTCCGTCTCGTCTCCTGTCCCTTTGCCCCAGCCGCCGCCAACACGTCGTGAGTCAGCCATGTCTCGCCTCGCCTCTGCGCCGCTGGCGCTGCTCCGTAGTGTGAGCACGGACGAGGTGGACTACTGCGTCCTCGAGCATCCCTCGCAGCCCCCGCCGTGGCTCCCCCTTCCCTGCGTAACCAGGCGGGCCGTCGGGTTCGACTCCTCCTCGGCCGGTGCCGCCGACAACGTACTCGACGCCCTGCATCTCGACGCGCACCTCGCGGACGCCCCTGCTCTGTCCTACCTCAAGATCCGGCTCGGGGCAGCAGCCGGCATAGGGCCGCGTCCCAGCATCCTGGCCGCCGACGACAACCTGATCCTTCTCAAATCGAGCATCCCTCCTCCGGCCCGTCTCATCATATACCTCGTCTACGACGCCGCCGCGCGGTCCATCACCATGATCCCCTCCCATCCATGCTCTTCGGCCTGCGACCCTCTGTCCGCGGCCTGGCAGCAGCGCCAGCGCCTCACGGCCCTCGCGAGAAGCGTCCTGATCGCGCGCGCCCCAGGCGACGACAATCGTAGCAACTATGCTCTGGTGAGTATGGCGGAGAGGACCATCTACTCCGGCGAGGAGCACGACAGGTACGAGGCCCAGGACGTTCTCTATCTATGGAGGTCTTCCTCTGCCTCTGCGCGGTGGGATCTGGTAACGGTAACGGCCGGGTTCCCGGCCGAGTTCAAGGGGGACAACGTCGCCCACGCCTACGGTGCCGTCGTCGCCTTCTGTTGCGGCGGCCGCGCTTTCTGGGCCAACCTCGTGCGCGGCGCCATGTACTGCAGCCGCGACACCCTGCTTCGCTCCGCCTCGAACGGCGGCGCAGAGCTGGAGTTCGGCTTCATCCAGCTGCCGGTGGAGATCCCGCGTCAGCTCCCCCGGCACGTGCTAATTGCAATGGAGCTGCATGCCAACATGTACCGGACAATGGGCCGCGTCGGAGACTCGTCCATCAAGTTCGTATCCATCGATGGCTTCTTCGAGATGATGGACTTTCATGACTGCACGCTGACAGTGTGGACGCTCTCCCCAGACCAGAACTACGACATGGCCACGAATTGGACCGATCGCATCCAGCTCTCCATGGGCACACTCGCCGAGCAAGACGAGTTCAAGAAGGCCGGCCTGCCGACGGATATGGCGCCGATGTACCCCAGTCTGAGCACGGATGAAGACGACGTCATCTACTTCATGCTTGGGGAGTATGCCCCGTGCTGCTTCAGGCACAAGAAGGGCTCCAAGGACAAGTGCGATGCGTACGTCGCCGTCGCCGACAAGACCACGTACCTCCTCCG
This sequence comes from Alopecurus myosuroides, assembly GCA_028641055.1. NCBI lineage: Eukaryota > Viridiplantae > Streptophyta > Magnoliopsida > Poales > Poaceae > Alopecurus > Alopecurus myosuroides. The sequence goes on from JAPCYS010000520.1 coordinate 65,321, forward strand.
TGTCGACATGCGCCGTGGTCTTTTCCTCGGCTCTGCGCGCATCCCTCCCCAGTTACCCGGCGACTTGACCTTGTGTGATCTTAGCCGGCATCTCTCTGTTGCCTCCGAAGCACCGGCGTGATGATGATTACATAGCATAGCATGAACATGTTCAGTTAGGTGGCTTATATCTTTTTTTATCTGTTCCTGGAAGTCACTCAGAGTATGTGTGGTCGCTCCGCTGCTAGACATGATATTCTTGCACTCTTGTTTGAGGTTGAAACTTCAAACTAGGATACAATACAATACAAGTAGCTAGTATAATCATATTTTCAAGTTGATAGTGAAGACCACATCTGAAGGTGTGCACTGTTATTTACCAGTGATGTACTAGTATTTAGTTAATTCGGTCATATTTTCAATCAAACATTTTGCTATAGTTTGGTCAAAACACGGCAAACTTTTTTTTATAAACCCCTTCACAATCACTCTTATCAGATACATTATTGAATACATTCCTGTACTATAGTTCATACATATTGTCTTGACAGGCAGCTATGGAGTAATGAAGCCTCAGCTGACACTCCACGAAATCACCAAGCAAACTGGACCAACGATGAGGTTGGTAGGGATGGGTTCCACGTCCGTTGCAGCATCATTGCACCTCCGGGCTCCGGCCTGGACTCCCGAGAGGCTTCAAACTTCGTGTAGCCGCTCTATGATATATATTTTTTTTCTTCTCGGGCATCTCTGAATCTGGCCAGGCCTCTGGTGGAACGAATTTACGGATCGAATAACACCTTGCAAGAGTTACTTGGTTAGGCATGAGAGACCTTCAAATAGCTTCATCATCGGCTAGTCGTATCTATAGTGCATACTAATTTCTGCTCAAACCCACGTCTTGCATTGATTTATTTGCATGTCCTCCTCAACTGCGGCATATGGCTTAAGTGTTCTGCAACGAAAGGCAGCACTGAGCAGCAGCGATGAGGCCATGTAACGGGCATGTACAATGCCTGCCTGGAGCGCTTCACCGAATGCCACCGGTGTGTCAAACCCTGAACACGAATTTCCCCAAGGAGAGATAAATCACAGAGCAAGAGGGGAGAATTCAGAAGAATTTTAGGTGAGAAAGAAGAAGCAGAGATGAGATAATAGCCGAGCCGAGACACGGCGGCGGCACTGGGATTCTCATTACTTGGAATATTCGATAGATGCCTCTAGGGCTACAACTCAGGAGCTTATATGCTCAATGACAGCAAGAAAACGGAGAAGTGGTTGAACTGACGGTGACAGCGACAGCTCCAGAGGTAAACGACGAATAAAACGTTGCTCTACGAACGGAACCTGCTACTAGACCACAGCCGTGCGATCTTCATAAACGAAACGGTACCTCTGCCTTCCTGACCTTCCGATAGCTGAAGTATTTTCCCTTGTCTACACTCCCCAATCTTCAGAGTTCAGACATGAAGATCTTGACAATTACCCCTTCCTTGAAACCCTACTTGTCCTCAAGTAGGTGTCGTGTTCTCTGCATAGAAAGCAGGAAACACTCTAGCAATGAAGCTTGCATCCTCCCAAGTTGTAGCTGTATCAGGCAAATTCACCCATTTAATTTGCCACTGAACCACTGGTTCGTTGTTCCTCGGGATGACTCTCCTTTCCTTTAGCTCCTCAGGGTATACATGGATATTACCATCAGCATCCACCAATGGCAGGTGTGGGGTAGGTACAGCTCTCTGGCCAATATGCTTCTTTAACTGGCTAACATGGAAAGTGGGGTGCAATTGACAACCTTCTGGTAATAACAGCCTATAAGCAACCTCTCCCACCTTGGCCAGAACTCTGAAAGGTCCGTAATACCTCGAGTGTAATTTTAGTACTCTGTGTAAGCTCAATGATGTATGTCTGTAAGGTTGGATCTTGAGATAAACCATGTCTCCTACCGCCAACTCTCTTTCCTTCCTGTTCATATCATATTTCTTGATCCTGTCCTGAGCCTTTAGCAAGTTTTCCTTTATTACTTCTGTAGCCAGTTGCCTCTGCTGTAGCAGATCCTGCACTTCCTCACTAGGATCATCAGGTAACACCACTTCCGTGACTTGGGGTGGGGGTTTGTTGTACAATGCTTGAAAGGGAGACATCTTGAGTGAGGTATGGTAGCTAGTGTTATACCACCACTCTGCCAAGGGTAACCAGTGTGCCCATTTCTTGGGGGCCGTGAAGGTCATGCATCTGAGATAATTCTCAAGGCATTGGTTCACCCTCTCTGTCTGGCCATCCGTTTGAGGATGATAAGATGTGCTGAAGTTCATTCTCACTCCCAAGGCGTTGAAGATTTCTGTCCATAAGCCACTGGTGAAAATTCTATCTCTATCTGTGACAATGACAGCTGGCATACCATGAAGTTTATACAGTTGGTCTATGACCTGCCTTGCTACTTGGGCCACAGTATAGGGATGGCTGAGAGCGGCAAAATGTGCATACTTAGTGAATCTATCAACAATTACTAGTATAACATCCTTGCCCTCGGATTTAGGCAATCCTTCAATAAAATCCATGGATATGTGGCTCCAAGCTTCCTCAGGGACCTTGAGTGGTCTCAATAGTCCCGGGTATGGTGTGTGCTCTGTCTTGTTGATTTGACACACAACACACTGTTTAACGAATTCTATGGTGTCCCTCTTCATACCCTTCCAGTGGAAAATCAGGTGGACCCTCTTGTATGTGGCATTTTCTCCTGAATGGCCCCCTAGAGCAGAATCATGGAATGATGAAATTATCTTGTTCTTCAGATCTGCCTTGTTCCCAATGACTACCTTGCCTTTGTACCTCAATATGCCTGACCTGAGTGTGTAGTTTGCTTCAGCAGTAGGATCCAAGGTCAATTTAGTAACTAGATCCTTGCACTTCTCATCCCCCGTATAGCTTTCAATAACTTCAGTAATCCATTGTCAGCTGGCCGCCTGGGTACGTAACAGCCGATGAGTACTCGCGTTCCGTCGGGGAAAAAAAAAGATCGCTAGCAAACAGCAGCTAGGATCGGGTGGTTGGGTGCCCGTAACGTGTCCGGGTAGGCTGGATCGGGGGGCCTAATTACTCTCCTCCTGGACCATTTGGCCCAGTACACAGTACGTACAGATCACAACAGGTTTTCCTATTAATTCAAACAATTAGGAAATGTATTTTCCATCCAAAACCACAACGAATGGAACAAATATATAAGCCCTAGAGAACACCTAGCTATATTACATAGATACCGTTCTACTATGGCCGTGGCGAGTCTCTGATGGAGAGACATAGAGGCGGAGACTACGTGGCTAAGAGATATAGTGATTGTGTGCCACGCTTGGCCTGCGAGTTTATGCGTTTTTTTTTAACAACCATAGTACTTCATCTCAACGCTGAATGATATTAACAAATTATCTCGTATCATAAAATAACAACCCTGCTAGTAACACACGACAACAGTATGACATATTAAGTCGTAATTAATAACTATCTTGTACTCCATCTCTATTCCATATTAGTTCTCGCTTATTTAGTACAAAGCGAAAAATAATATCGAACAAAGGGAGTACCATAAAATAAAAGCGGTGGGTTTGGAGTGCGATGGAAACATGTGAAATTTTATGGACAGTGAGAGAGATGCGGGTGAGCGGTTTGGACTTGTAGATGTAGGGGAACGTTGATCTTTACTATTAAATGGGAGTTGGTACGTTGGTAGGTACTCCCATCGTCCGTTCTCTATCTCGCTCGATCCATCGCGACTAGCTATGTCCTCCCGCGCACTCAGCCCATCAAGCATTACCACTTGACCCGGCCCAGCAATATAACACCCAAAAATGCTATCCTAGCAGGAAATACTCACCGTGACCCCTCAAAAAAAAAAGGAAATACTCACCGTGCTCGGACCTTTTCCTCTCCCGTCAAGATGCCCTAGGACTCTGGGAGGGCCGCCGCCGCCGCCGCCAGCTTTCTTTCCTACCCTGCGCCCGCGTGTTGGTTCCTCCTCTAGCGCTTGGCGATGCTATCATCGTCGATCCCATCTCGGAGGAGCGGGCATTTATTTTGCTCCTCTTGTTTGAGCCGGTGGTTGAAGGAGCTCGTGACGCTGCCCTTCAATCTGCAATCCGCCCGCCCATGTCCTTCTCTGCGGGGTCGCCGCTGCTGCCCGGCCTGCATTATGGTGCCGTTTAGGTCATGTTTCAGGTGGGGCGGACTCTCCCGCAACGCCGCTACTCCGCTCCCTCCCTGCCAGTCGCCCTCACTGCTCGACCTCCGGTCCCCTCGCCGTCATCCACCGTCGTTGGCTACACTGGCTTCGCCGGCGTCAGAGGTTCGTTCCCGGACGGCGAGTTCATTCCCCTTGTCTGAGCAGCTACCTTGTTTGTGATTTTATTTTGTTGATTTTGTGGGAGATCTCTGACAGTGATTCTTGGGTTTGCCTGTGTGCTTACTGTGTTTTGAGGGCAGTCAGTTGTGTTTTCGACGGCGGCGTGCGTTTCCCCGTGGCGGCCGGAGGTGGAGACGACACTAAATTTCCGCAGGTACCGCAAATCGGAGGAGATCAATCTAACAGGTACCTCAACTATGATACAATCATACAAGCGTTCCGATATTCAACATCTCTTGTAGCCACCAAAGTTCTTTTAGGTTTAAAGCTGTCGATCCTGCCATACGATTATATAACATACTACTGTTATATAGAGAGTTTCATAGCCAAAGCTTAATCTAAACGAGTTACAAAAACATGTTACGATACGTTAAATCTTAGCCATCAATTCAGTTAATCAAATGACCCAAAACGTTCCAATGTAAGCACCTCAACATATGTTTAGTCGGAAAAAATTACCCAGTGCTGTCACCAACCGCTAAGTTAGATACCACTTCGATTTCCAGTTTTAGGGTTTAGCTTGTATATTTGGTGATTATAAGTGACAACTACCAATAAATATATTACGTATAAGTATAACATGAATGCAACAAAGGACCCATGCCAATTCCAGCTACGACACCAAACCAAGTGTTCCAATGAGTCTGTCGTAACAAGAGGGACCAGGCAACAATGGAATCTACGGGACCAAGGCAAAACCTCACAAAGTCGGGTGTAAAATACCGCAGAAGTGAGGTGATTACCACTTCAAAGTCACAAAGACCACTTAGAATTCTAGCATCCACATTAAGATGTACTACAAACTACCACTTCGAACAAGTTTAACAAAGACTATATCAACAGCAAACCATTACAACACCATCTTAGGTATTACAGGTTTACTAGTTGCATAAAAATATATAGGAGTACATACAACACAACATAGATATGGGGAATATACTGCTTCCAGGAAAGCAAATCTCACAAACCGAGATCAGATGGTCTCAGGCAATAGTTGCTTTCCAGACAAACAGATAGACCATAGGAGTACTCAGCCATAGAACTCGTTATGGAAAAGGGACCAGGCAACAGTTACTTCCATACGACACGAGCCAATCTTAAGCTCAATACCTGAGCTAACACCGGCTTTCTCAGGCACGAAAGACGCTTCACAAAGCTCTTCTTCATCACGACCAGCAGAACACGCGGAGACAAAAACTTTTAGCATCCCACTCAGCTCAACAGAGACGACCCGGCGTGAAAGCCTGATCATGCCATCGGCAGCATCAACCGGCAACCCATCGTCTCCGACATCAAGGAGCTTGACTTTCGCGCACTCGGTTTTCACGGTGGCGGCGCTAAAGACCCCCTTGAAACCATCTGGCCATGACCCTCCAGTGACTTTTACATGGACCGTGGCTTCGACGGAACGATACACTTGGCTAAATGTCAGCTCCAAGGTGCTACGCTTGGAAGGGTAAAGACCGTTTATCAAGCATAAGAGACGGTATGCCACAGCTAAACGGCTTAACTCTTTTCCTCTGATTCAGTAGCACCCTTCACCTTCAGCACAACCTCAATGTAAGAAGGATCATAACAGACCACAACCGCACGGCTAGGACCAGTCAACATTAGGTATGGATCCTGCATGCATGTAACAATTAAATTAGTAAAGATAATACAGTAATGTGTTGACAATAAATGGACAAGTAGGTAGCGGTGACTAACTAATGTATTTTATCATATAATAGACTCAATAATAATAGATGGGACACATGAAAAAACGAATAGTATACGTACTTGCTCGGTGATAGTTTGACAGTTATCTCTTTCACGGTGAAAGATAATGTTGCGCTTGTGATCCACCACATCGCGTACGGAGATCATGCCGAACACTTGCAGTGGCCAGCGCAAACCTTTTTTGATTGATGCAACTTTGACTGAAACAACCTGAAGAGTGTCCCTTATTCTGACCTTGGCATCACTATCATGCGTGTAACACATGGCGGGGATAGTTGTAACCCGAATAATCCCGTACGTACGTCCTCGGGCTGATTCGCGGTGCAGTCAGTCTAGCCAGGACCGAACCACGAAACCATCGCCTCGACTTGAATTTATCCGACTCACCCAAACGTGCGCGGACGGGCCGTGTGGTGCAACCAGGCCATGGCACAGGGATATAGGGCCTACTCTGTGCCATGAAAGAACCGTGACCACGTCCTGCCTGCCAGGGTGCTCGTGGTGGTGGAGACCAGCAGGGTGCTTCTCCGACACCTTGCCAGCTGGCCGCCTGGGTACGTAACAGCCGATGAGTACTCGCGTTCCGTCGGGGAAAAAAAAAAGATCGCTAGCAAACAGCAGCTAGGATCGGGTGGTTGGGTGCCCGTAACGTGTCCGGGTAGGCTGGATCGGGGGGCCTAATTACTCTCCTCCTGGACCATTTGGCCCAGTACACAGTACGTACAGATCACAACAGGTTTTCCTATTAATTCAAACAATTAGGAAATGTATTTTCCATCCAAAACCACAACGAATGGAACAAATATATAAGCCCTAGAGAACACCTAGCTATATTACATAGATACCGTTCTACTATGGCCGTGGCGAGTCTCTGATGGAGAGACATAGAGGCGGAGATTACGTGGCTAAGAGATATAGTGATTGTGTGCCACGCTTGGCCGCGAGTTTATGCGTTTTTTTTTAACAACCATAGTACTTCATCTCAACGCTGAATGATATTAACAAATTATCTCGTATCATAAAATAACAACCCTGCTAGTAACACACGACAACATTATGACATATTAAGTCGTAATTAATAACTATCTTGTACTCCATCTCTATTCCATATTAGTTCTCGCTTATTTAGTACAAAGCGAAAAATAATATCGAACAAAGGGAGTACCATAAAATAGAAGCGGTGGGTTTGGAGTGCGATGGAAACATGCATGTGAAATTTTATGGACAGTGAGAGAGAGATGAGGGTGAGCGGTTTGGACTTGTAGATGTAGGGGAACGTTGATAGACATAATTACTGGGTTTTTTTCATGCGTGTTTACAAAGAGGCATTTGAGAATGTTTTTCCACCTATCAAATACCGTATTTGGAAATTGATTTATTCAATGCCTTCATATACCTGTCGAAAAAAAGTCTCCTTTAGGATGTCTATATTACAAATGGCTCTTCTGATATTATATTCAACGATTATTCTTCACATAACGGACGAGGGAATATAATGAAGTATCGGGTCCTCCATAGACCTAAAAAGGTTGGAAAGTAGTCTAAACGATATGCTTAACTAACTTCTCGTGCGTGGTCAAATGTCTCACTCGCTCTTTCCTGGCTTGATATCGTCCTTGCCCGAGCTTTTGGGGCAGTGCAGGACACACCTTTGGTACCCAGCCATCTTCTCTTTTTTATCACCAAATAAAGTACTACTCTCTCCGTATCAAAATGTAAGATGTTTTAGCATTTTCTAAACAACACGTACCTAGACATGTTTTAGTGCAAGATACATATGAATCTATGCACTAAAACAAGTCTAGATACGTTTTGTCTAGAAAATACTAAAACTTTTTATATTTTGATACGAAGCGAGAGTAGTATCTACACTTCAACAAATAATTATAAGTGTTTTATAGAATTAAACATACCACTACAAGTGTTTTGTGCATGCATGAGACTATGAGAGACAAGAAATACTCTATATGATATATCTCACGATATTCAATACTTTATAAACCTATTTTAGTCGAGTATATAGTCTGTACGTCCAGGATTAGGAATCAACCGAACCGCTGCAGCTCTTATGCATGTATGCTTTTGGACGAGCTTTTGGGGTGTATCGTTGCATGACGCAACTTTTGTCGAAATTTTGCTTATTTTCTGGTTCCGGAGAACCAAGTTTTGCTTATTTCCTGGTCCTGGGAGAACCACTTGTCCAGACTATTTTTGTATTTTTGCCATTGCATGTACGTTCCTCCATGTGCGGGCAAGCCTGGACGCACGCAATGCGACAAAAAAAAGGTGCCCAAACAGCGTGAAAAGGAAAAAGTGTTTTTGCGTTCCTTAGTTTATGTTACTGCATGTCGTTTTATGTGCTATGTCATTACAGAGCATTAGTATTTTATTAAATATCTATCATTTCATGTATCGTCTCTTCTTCATCCATTAACTTTTTGCGCTAGCAATAGTTATTGCCTATGATTTCATGTTTCATCTTGTAGTGGGCTGCGGTCATTTTGTAGTAAAAATAGCTAGTGCCTATAATCTGATGTGGATCCTCCACGTGTGGATAGATGTTCAACTTATTTTCCGCAAGGGTCGACAACTTAACACGAAGGTCGGGTGAGGGGTTAAAAAGGTTGTAAAGTAGTCTAAACGATATGCTTAACTAACTTCTCGTGCGTGGTCAAATGTCTCACTCGCTCTTTCCTGGCTTGATGTGGTCCTTGGCCGAGCTTTTGGGGCAGTGAATGAGACACCTTTGGTACCAAGCCATCTTCTCTCTTTTTTATCACCAAATGAAGTACTAGTATCTACACTTCAGCAAATAATTATAAGTGTTTTATATAATTAAACATACAACTAAAAGTGTTTTGTGCATGCATGAGACTATGAGAGACAAGAAATCCTCTCTATATATGATATATCACGATATTCCATACTTTATAAACCTATTTTAGTCGAGTATATAGTCTGTACGTCCAGGATTAATTAGGAATCAACCGAACCGCTGCAGCTCTTATGCATGCATGCTTTTGTACGAGCTTTTTAGGGTGTATCGTTGCATGACGCAACTTCTGTAGAAGTTTTGCTTATTTTCTGGTTCTGGACAACCAAGTTTTTTATTTCCTGGTCTTGGGAGAACCACTTGTCCATACTATTTTTGTATTTGGCCATTGCATGTAGGTTCCTCCATGTGAGGGCAAGCCTAGACGCACGCAATGCGACAAGAAAAAAGGTGCCCAAACGGTGTGAAAAGAGAAAAAAAAAGTGTTTTTTGTGTGTTCCTTAGTTTTTATGTTACTACATGTCGTTTTATGTGCTATGTCATTACAGAGCATTAGTATTTTATTAATTATCTATCATTTCATGTATCGTCTCTTCTTCATCCATTAACTTTTTGCGCCAGGAATAGTTATTGCCTATGATTTCATGTTACATCTTGTAGTGGGGTGCCGTCATTTTGTGGTAAAAATAACTATTGCCTATGATCTGATGTGGATTCTCCGACGTGTGGATAGTTGTTCAACTTATTTTCCGCAAGGGTCGGCAACTTAACACACAGCGACACTGGAGTCTTACTTACATATATAAAAGTGCATGAATTGCTCCATTCGAAGGTCGGGTGAGGGGTTAAAAAGGTTGGAAAGTAGTCTAAACGATATTCTTAACTAACTTCTCGTGCGTGGTCAAATGTCTCACTCGCTCTTTCCTGGCTTGATGTGGTCCTTGGCCGAGCTTTTGGGGCAGTGCATGAGACACCTTTGGTACCCAGCCATCTTCTCTCCTTTTTATCACCAAATGAAGTACTGGTATCTACACTTCAGCAAATAATTATAAATGTTTAATATAATTAAACATACAACTACAAGTGTTTTGTGCATGCATGAGACTATGAGAGACAAGAAATCCTCTATATATATGATATATCTCACGATATTCAATACTTTATAAACCTATTTTAATCGAGTATATAGTCTGTACGTCCAGGATTAATTAGGAATCAACCGAACCGCTGCAGCTCTTATGCATGCATGGTTTTGTACGAGCTTTTTAGGGTGTATCGTTGCATGACGCAACTTCTGTAGAAGTTTTGCTTATTTTCTGGTTTCGGACAACCAAGTTTTTCTTATTTCCTGGTCTTGGGAGAACCACTTGTCCACACTATTTTTGTATTTGGCCATTGCATGTAGGTTCCTCCATGTGAGGGCAAGCCTAGACGCATGCAATGCGACAAGAAAAAGGGTGCCCAAACGGTGTGAAAAAGATAAAAAAAAAGTGTTTTTTGTGTTCCTTAGTTTTTATGTTACTACATGTCGTTTTATGTGCTATGTCATTACAGAGCATTAGTATTTTATTAATTATCTATCATTTCATGTATCGTCTCTTCTTCATCCATTAACTTTTTGCGCCAGGAATAGTTATTGCCTATGATTTCATGTTTCATCTTGTAGTGGGGTGCCGTCATTTTGTGGTAAAAATAGCTATTGCCTATGATCTGATGTGGATTCTCCGACGTGTGGATAGCTGTTCAACTTATTTTCCGCAAGGGTCGGCAACTTAACACACAGCGACACTGGAGTCTTACTTACATATAAAAAGTGCATGAATTGCTCCATTCGAAGGTCGGGTGAGGGGTTAAAAAGGTTGGAAAGTAGTCTAAATGATATGCTTAACTAACTTCTCGTGCGTGGTCAAATGTCTCACTCACTCTTTCCTGGCTTGATATCGTCCTTGCCCGAGCTTTTGCGGCAGTGCAGGACACACCTTTGGTACCCAACCATCTTCTCTCTTTTTTATCACCAAATAAAGTACTACTCTCTCCGTATCAAAATGTAAGATGTTTTACCATTTTCTAAACAACACGTACCTAGACATGTTTTAGTGCAAGATACGTATGAATCTATGCACTAAAACAAGTCTAGATACGTTTTGTCTAGAAAATACTAAAACTTTTTATATTTTGATACGAAGCGAGTAGTATCTACACTTCAACAAATAATTATAAGTGTTTTATAGAATTAAACATACCACTACAAGTGTTTTGTGCATGCATGAGACTATGAGAGACAAGAAATACTCTATATGATATATCTTAGGACTGGGCGTTCGGTTCCCCCGAACCGAACGGTTCGGTGCTTCGGTACTTTAGAATTATCGGTTCCCAGAAATTGTTGACCGATCGGTCTCTGATAATTTCACTAACCGACAGATCGGTTCCCCAATGCTTCGGTTCGGTTATCGGTTGTGGACCGAAAGACCACGTGAGTCTGGGATAGCAGGCCTGCTACTTCTAGTTGGGCTGGGCCTACTGGCTAGCTGGGTTGGGACGTGTCTTTGTTAGGCTAGCACAAAAATTACACACGCTTCCACCGCTCGAGACAACAGAGGCGCAAATAGCAAACGTGCAGTCATGCACAGGCACTGAGTTGATAATTTTAACTGATGAAATCAGTAGTACATTTTCTACCGAAAAAAATCCCAGCATTTAAGACATGACCGATGCAAATTCGACTCAACAAAACTTACAGACCATTGCATTTGCTTTCATCTCCTTATACTCGGCAATTATTTCTGAAAATATGACAGTAGTACAAAGCGTTATATATCAGAAAATGAACAATATCTGTTAATGTAATATGTATGTTATTGATTTAACTTGTTCCGGATTGGTCAACCACAGCTTAGCAGCGCTCATGTTCACAGTCTACTGCAGCAACCAGCAAGTAATAAAAAAGGACACATAACGACCTGAATCAGAAAGATAACTAGGGGAATAAAAAACAATTCCTTATAGGCTAGTATTAGCGCTCATGTTCAGTCTACTTTCAGCCAGTAATCAACGAAACCACAAGGACACATAACAACTTGGATCGGACATAGAACTAGGGGAATGAAAAGCAATATCTTACGGGCTAGTAGCATCCATCATATTCACGGTCTAGTAGCAGAGATCAATCAACAATGACACACGGAAACTTAGATCTGACGCAGAACGATAGGGAAATAAAAATGGCTTACGCACTAGCAGCTACGCTCGATGCAGAATCCAGCAAGTCGCTTGCTGTCGCTTGCGGCGGTTGCCGTTGATCTTCCGATGCGAAGGGCGGAGCTCGGTCGGATGGTCTCTTGGCTTGCTGGCCGTGGCTAGGGATTTGGTCGTGCAACTGAGGCATTGGGGCGGCAGGGAAAGGGGGCTCATATAGTGATTTGGGGAGGCAAAATCAATCGACGCCGCGATTTCTGCGAGAGAATTTGAGGATAGAGGAATCAATAGACCAATCGCGATTTTGGGAGGAAGAGGCACGGGCGCTAGTTCTCTGCAGAGGTGCAGGCATTCACGGGAATAACAAATCAGGGGATTGGGACTCGGTGCTTCGGTCAATTCGGTGGACCGAGGGTGCAGCCCGAATTCACCGAAGTAAATTCGGGTTCTCACCGTTGCTAACCGAGGTGAGTACCGAAGAAATCGGTTTCGGTTGCTTCGGATTCGGTTCAGGTTAACTCGGTTCGGTTGTTCGGTTGTCGGGTTATATGCCCACCCCTAATATATCTCACGATATTCAATACTTTATAAACCTATTTTAGTCGAGTATATAGTCTGTACGTCCAGGATTAGGAATCAACCGAACCGCTGCAGCTCTTATACATGTATGCTTTTGGACGAGCTTTTGGGGTGTATCGTTGCATGACGCAACTTTTGTCGAAATTTTGCTTATTTTCTGGTTCCGGAGAACCAAGTTTTGCTTATTTCCTGGTCCTGGGAGAACCACTTGTCCAGACTATTTTTGTATTTGGCCATTGCATGTACGTTCCTCCATGTGCGGGCAAGCCTGGACGCACGCAATGCGACAAAAAAAGGGTGCCCAAACAGTGTGAAAAGGAAAAAGTGCTTTTTGCGTTCCTTAGTTTATGTTACCGCATGTCGTTTTATGTGCTATGTCATTACAGAGCATTAGTATTTTATTAAATATCTATCATTTCATGTATCGTCTCTTCTTCATCCATTAACTTTTTGCGCTAGCAATAGTTATTGCCTATGATTTCATGTTTCATCTTGTAGTGGGCTGCGGTCATTTTGTAGTAAAAATAGCTAGTGCCTATAATCTGATGTGGATCCTCCCACGTGTGGATAGATGTTCAACTTATTTTCCGCAAGGGTCGACAACTTAACACGAAGGTCGGGTGAGGGGTTAAAAAGGTTGTAAAGTAGTCTAAACGATATGCTTAACTAACTTCTCGTGCGTGGTCAAATGTCTCACTCGCTCTTTCCTGGCTTGATGTGGTCCTTGGCCGAGCTTTTGGGGCAGTGGATGAGACACCTTTGGTACCAAGCCATCTTCTCTCTTTTTTATCACCAAATGAAGTACTAGTATCTACACTTCAGCAAATAATTATAAGTGTTTTATATAATTAAACATACAACTAAAAGTGTTTTGTGCATGCATGAGACTATGAGAGACAAGAAATCCTCTCTATATATGATATATCTCACGATATTCCATACTTTATAAACCTATTTTAGTCGAGTATATAGTCTGTACGTCCAGGATTAATTAGGAATCAACCGAACCGCTGCAGCTCTTATGCATGCATGCTTTTGTACGAGCTTTTTAGGGTGTATCGTTGCATGACGCAACTTCTGTAGAAGTTTTGCTTATTTTCTGGTTCTGGACAACCAAGTTTTTCTTATTTCCTGGTCTTGGGAGAACCACTTGGCCATACTATTTTTGTATTTGGCCATTGCATGTAGGTTCCTCCATGTGAGGGCAAGCCTAGACGCACGCAATGCGACAAGAAAAAAGGTGCCCAAACGGTGTGAAAAGAGAAAAAAAAAGTGTTTTTTGTGTGTTCCTTAGTTTTATGTTACTACATGTCGTTTTATGTGCTATGTCATTACAGAGCATTAGTATTTTATTAATTATCTATCATTTCATGTATAGTCTCTTCTTCATCCATTAACTTTTTGCGCCAGGAATAGTTATTGCCTATGATTTCATGTTACATCTTGTAGTGGGGTGCCGTCATTTTGTGGTAAAAATAACTATTGCCTATGATCTGATGTGGATTCTCCGACGTGGATAGTTGTTCAACTTATTTTCCGCAAGGGTCGGCAACTTAACACACAGCGACACTGGAGTCTTACTTACATATATAAAAGTGCATGAATTGCTCCATTCGAAGGTCGGGTGAGGGGTTAAAAAGGTTGGAAAGTAGTCTAAACGATATGCTTAACTAACTTCTCGTGCGTGGTCAAATGTCTCACTCGCTCTTTCCTGGCTTGATGTGGTCCTTGGCCGAGCTTTTGGGGCAGTGCATGAGACACCTTTGGTACCCAGCCATCTTCTCTCCTTTTTATCACCAAATGAAGTACTGGTATCTACACTTCAGCAAATAATTATAAGTGTTTTATATAATTAAACATACAACTACAAGTGTTTTGTGCATGCATGAGACTATGAGAGACAAGAAATCCTCTACATATATGATATATCTCACGATATTCAATACTTTATAAACCTATTTTAATCGAGTATATAGTCTGTACGTCCAGGATTAATTAGGAATCAATCGAACCGCTGCAGCTCTTATGCATGCATGGTTTTGTACGAGCTTTTTAGGGTGTATCGTTGCATGACGCAACTTCTGTAGAAGTTTTGCTTATTTTCTGGTTTCGGACAACCAAGTTTTTCTTATTTCCTGGTCTTGGGAGAACCACTTGTCCACACTATTTTTGTATTTGGCCATTGCATGTAGGTTCCTCCATGTGAGGGCAAGCCTAGACGCATGCAATGCGACAAGAAAAAGGCTGCCCAAACGGTGTGAAAAAGATTAAAAAAAGTGTTTTTTGTGTTCCTTAGTTTTTATGTTACTACATGTCGTTTTATGTGCTATGTCATTACAGAGCATTAGTATTTTATTAATTATCTATCATTTCATGTATCGTCTCTTCTTCATCCATTAACTTTTTGCGCCAGGAATAGTTATTGCCTATGATTTCATGTTTCATCTTGTAGTGGGGTGCCGTCATTTTGTGGTAAAAATAGCTATTGCCTATGATCTGATGTGGATTCTCCGACGTGTGGATAGCTGTTCAACTTATTTTCCGCAAGGGTCGGCAACTTAACACACAACGACACTGGAGTTTTACTTACATATATAAAAGTGCATGAATTGCTCCATTCGAAGGTCGGGTGAGGGGTTAAAAAGGTTGGAAAGTAGTCTAAACGATATTCTTAACTAACTTCTCGTGCGTGGTCAAATGTCTCACTCGTTCTTTCCTGGCTTGATGTGGTCCTTGGCCGAGCTTTTGGGGCAGTGCATGAGACACCTTTGGTATCCAACCATCTTCTCTCTTTTTTATCACCAAATGAAGTACTAGTATCTACACTTCAGCAAATAATTATAAGTGTTTTATATAATTAAACATACAACTACAAGTGTTTTGTGCATGCATGAGACTACGGGAGACAAGAAATCCTCTATATATATGATATATCTCACGATATTCAATACTTTATAAATCTATTTTAGTCGAGTATATAATCTGTACGTCCAGGATTAATTAGGAATCAACCGAACCTCTGCAGCTCTTATGCATGCATGCTTTTGTACGAGCTTTTTAGGGTGTATCGTTGCATGACGCAACTTCTGTAGAAGTTTTGCTTATTTCTGGTTCCGGACAACCAAGTTTTTCTTATTTCCTG
>JAPCYS010001535.1:0-79605 GCA_028641055.1 Alopecurus myosuroides
ATTTATGTACTACTAGCTAGTAGGATTTAAGTCCGGAGTTCAAATTAATTTGACCACGTGTTACCAATAAGGTTATATATAGGGCGAATAGTAGCCTCTATGTTTTTTCGGTTAATATATGCGTGGTACGGTCAAATTTGGCTTAAATTTAATTTGGGTACCAATTCATAAGTTTTTTTTGAGACTCACATTACACAAGAGGATGTTCTTAGGATTAAATTATTTTCTTTGTGAAAAAAGGCAAGTGCGATAACGATATAAGAGTATGTATCTCCAAGGGGACCCCGATGTACAAACGCCCCTATATTATGTTTGCTTAGGGGCTTGAGGAAATATTGTCTAGTCAAATAGAGCCGGTGCAACCAAGCCTCCTGTCGGCGTGGCTCTGCTTTGTGGTGCCTAGGAAGGGCCCCGCCAGGCCGAGGGAGGCTCCGCTCTATTCGTTGCTTCCATTTACGCTGGTGGAAGCCTGAAGCCACATCGGTGATGGGCGTAGTATCCTCCACAATGGCGATGGTCCATCGAGTTGCGGGTGTTGTGGGAGGAGAGGCGGGGTCAACAAGATCAACGATGGAGGAGGCCAGTAATCTGAAACCACTTTTGGATGAAAAGTTTGGGTGGAAATTCATTTTCGAACCATGCATGAGATATTCATGAATTTTATTAGAAGAAGGAAGTATGACCGAAAGGCTAAAGTAAACGTTGTGGTGGAACTATGGAGGCTGTCGGATAGATAATTCATGAAATCACGCTAGGAAGGGTTAGAAACCCCAGAGCTTTGTGTGTTAGGTCCTAGGGGTATATAGGTGTAAATGATGAAAATCCAACGCACGATTAATTTTTGAAGGGAATATGCCCGAGAGGCAATAATAAAATGGTTATTATCTTATTCCTAATTTTGAACAATCTCAGTTCCAATATATGCTCTAGATTATGCCCACACGTCAACATTTATGATTCCCTGTTACGGTGGATGGTTGAAGACATCCAAAGCATAACTTTCGATTATGCGGTCACTAGATATTCTCATATTTAGGATGTCGCACCCGGACTTCTAAAGGATACTCGCCGTTCCGTTGAACAGTAGTAGATTGGATTACGGGGCTTACCGGCACCCGCGTCCTCTTACGAGTAGGCCAACACACGTATGTGTGACAACCAACCCCTATCTGTTCAGCGTCGACGTAAACTATCCCATAGAAATCAGGATACTACCATTGACGTACTTCATACCATACACACATGGTACGTCAACGGCGTTTAACAAGATGATAGCACAACATATCTCTAGGACACAAAAGATGAAATAAATTGCAACTGGCCCTCACTAGGGCAGAGAATAGCAAATACAATCATCCAGAGGACACATGTCCCAACATAACATCATTACATCACAGCGGAAGCATTCAACAGGTCTGAGTACAGACAAATCCAAATAGGCCTAAGAGGCCGGCAACGAAAATACGGAGCCCATCCACGAAGTCTCGGATCCTGCCCGGGTCCGCTATCTACTCGTCAGCAGCCTCGTCGTACTCCACGTAGCAGCCACCATGGGGATCCTCGGAATCGTAGTCTGCGGAAACCACAGCCCCAAAGGGGTCAGTACATAAACGTACTGGCAAGCAAGACTCACAGTTCACCAAAGTGTAACCCGTCAACACCAAGCACAGATGCTTTGGGTTCAACGGAAGGAAGGGGAAAACAAAAGATGCGGCAGCTGGCTGCACTAACCAACTACAGAACATGCTATAACTTCCGGCTAACAGAAAGGAGATAAGATAGCGTATCGTAACCAACTACCAACTAACTCCAAACAAACCCATCCTAGATCTCGCCCCTTATCCAAAGAAGCAATCCGAGGATAACTCACACAGTTGGATTAATGATGGTTCAGGTTATTGTGTCAATAAACCTATTACTAGTCAAGTTATTATAGTTAGGTGTAAGTTGTCTGAGTACTTGTTAGCCAGTACTTTCACCCAGTCGTGACATAACCGCGGACAACACGGCTTCTCGAGAAGATTCATCCCTGCAGGGTGTGCTCCAGTACCCGTACACACTCGAGCCACCAACTAAAACTCAGGTGGACTCAACACGACTCGAACCATCTCTACAACTTGTCCTAGGAGCCACGGAGCTATAAGGTCCCGGCCAGTCCGACCTAACCTAAGCGCAGGGGTGAAAACCACACCCCCCGGCACCACAGGCCTCGCCCTATATGCATCATCATCATCATAATCATCACCAACAGTAACAATGGGAGCGACCCATTCATGCTTATGCGCAAATGGAACTCCCGAACTAAGTGTGGCTCTTCGGACAAACTGCGGATCAGGTCAAAGTCAAGGGGGGTTCCATACTACCACCCGGATGCGGTGAGCATGCTCATCATGGATCAGTAGACAAGACCCTTTTCCTAATTAGGGTCGACACTAGCAGGCCTCAAAACCACGCCGGGCCTCCTGCCGGTGCCTTATCAGCAAATTATTATTACCTCAAAATTAACAGGTTGTTGTTTAACATCGAGCCCCAGAACATAATAGAATATGATAACAGAAATTAACGGCTAACAGACTCGAGCAAAAACAACCCTAAGCATGCTAGTAAGACACGGGCAACAATCAATGGGGTTATAGGTGTGGAGGTGAGGCAATATCAGGGTTCAGGGTATCATGTGGTAGGTTCGTAACAGAAACAACGATACATATGGCTAGCAGAAATAGACAACGGAAAGTATCGGTAACCAATGTTAAAAGGAACACAGTGGTTCATGTGAGTGATAACTTGCCTGCAAGCTCAGCAGCCTGGTACTGAGCTAAATCCGCAGAAGGGGTGTCGTAAGATCGTCTGCCTCAACGTCGTCGTCTATTCGAGAAGAAGCAAACAAACAACACAGAGAAACAAACAATCAATAACATGGCATAGTGCACAATCATGGGATGATGCATGACCATTTAATAGGTGCATAGAAATAAACTAGTTGACAAGGTAACATGTTTAAATGGACCCATATGCAATTGGATTGCATATGGAAAAGGTCCATGAATTAAGGTGGAAACAAATGATCTACAATTAATTACCATGTGAAAGTTGATTACCATGATGCATGCATTAGGAAAACAGAAAAAATAACAACAATAGATGCAAGTAGGAATGAAATTTGACAATTTTGGAAATTGGTTTATTAAGTTAAGAATTTTTGGTTTCTTAAAGGTGTCACACAAGCATTTGTTGTTTTCACCAATTTTAATTGTTCAAAACAAATAACAAAATTCATATTTGGAAAATACACAAAATTTTAGGTGGAATACATGTTTCACTTGTTGAATTTGGATTTAAAATGAGCAAGTTATTAATTTGGCAATTTTAATTGCATTAAAGAAGAAACAGTTGTTTTCAGCAATTTAAATTATTCAAAATAGAAAACAAAGTTGATATTTGCAAAGTTCATGAAAAATGGGATGTAAAACATATTTGACATGTTGAAAAATGGGATGTAAACGTAATTTTTGGGTTATTATTGAATTTATTAAGCAAGTTTTTATAATCATTCTTATTCTGCCATTTTTAGTAAACAGAGGAAAACATGCTCAAAATTAATTCAATTGTGCCCAAATAAAATACCAATGTGTAGAGTTTGTTAAGACAAATTTTTAGAGCCCAAGTTTGCTTAAATTGGATGAGCACAACGAAAGTTATGAAATTCCAAAGTTTCCACTTTTTATTGCATTTTCAGTAATTATTTATTTAGTGCAAAAAATTGTTACAACAACAAGTTGCAAACTTGACATTAACAGAAAGGGCTCAAGATTATGAATCCACAGGATTTTGAATCATTCAAATTGGAGTAATATTCAATTTGATATGGATTTTAGAATTAAGTGCTCAGATCTGAGTTTCTGAAATTCGGGCAGAAAAAGAAAAAACAGAAAAAAAAGGGTGTTGCTTTTCTGCCTGGGGGGGGGGGGATCGAACTCGGGACCTGAGGCTTGCGCGCAAGGAACAGCAACCAACTGGGCTGCTGCTGTGGTGTTGAAAGGGGGCAGCTAGCAGGGTGGTTATGGTTCAGGAACTGCATCTGAACAATTCGGAAAATAGACAGAAAAAGGTGGGGGTGCGGGGATTTGATCTCGCAAGCTGTTGGGTTCTCTGCGCGCAGCGAGCGCTCTACCATCTGGTCTGCTGCGCTGGTGTGATGGATACGGGACGAGTTGGTTTTTGAACACCACAAATCGGTGTTAACTGAATACAAACGAACACACGTACAGGTGTTCTCTCTGTCAGCGAACAGAGCACGAACGCAACCTGATTCATGGAATAAATTGATGAATATACTGCAAGGAATCGAGAGGGTGAGTGGCAGAATTGAAAGAGGATGTTACCCTCGTCGCAGGGGTGGCCGCGGCACGGCCGGGGGGTGGCGGAGACGTCGGCGGCAAGCTCCGGCGGCCGGCGGCCGGAGGCAGCAGAGAAGGGGCGGCGGCCTACCCTCGATGGCGGCGGTGGGTGGGAGGAGAGAGGGAAGGAGGGGATGCGGCTAGGGTTAGGTTTTCTCCAGGGTTGGGGGAGTAGATATAGGAGGGGGAAAAGAATGGGTGGAGCAGGTGGCAGCGCATGTCGCTGTCCATGAACGACGTCACCTGCGTACGGAGGAAGGGGATGAAGGGGTACCGGGCTGAGGTTTTGGTGGGCTGGGCCTAACTGGCTGCACCACCCCTCTCTCCTTTCTTTTTATCTTTTTCTGTTTTTTTTTTTTTTGCAGATTTGGAAAAGAGAGAGAAGAGAGAGGTTTTGGGCTAGATAAAATTTTGGGAAAAATTGTATTGTTTTGTTTTTCGTGACAGCACCTTAAAACAAACTTTGTTTTCCAAATATATTTCAATTTAGTTGATGTTTGGAAATTAAATGATTTTAAGCAAATTTTTTTGGTATCAAAAGAATAAATGATCCTAAGCCAAAAATTAAAGTTTTTGATTCCAATTTTTGGTGGAACAAATTATTTGTTTGTTTTGTAGTTTTTATTTGAAACATGTAACATAACAAGTATGAACCATAATTTGAATTTTTTGTTTGGACTTCATATAGAAAACAAAATGGAAACAAATGAAATCAAATGCAAAAACAAATGCAAACAAAAAGCAATGAATATGATGACATGATGCAAAGCAATAACTTAACAAGAAATAAAAATTCTAAAGGGAGATTTTCATACTTGGGATGTTACAAAACGCCCCCCCTTGAAGGAATCGCGCCCCGAGATTCCTACTGAGAAGAGAAAAGGTCCGTATACTTCTTGCGAAGATCCTCTTCGGTCTCCACGTTGCCTCTTTATTGGAATGATGCGACCATTGCACTTTCAAGAACTTTGGTGCTCTTGTTGCGAGTCTTACGCTCGGTCTCATCGAGGATTCGAACAGGGTGCTCCTCATAAGAGAGATCTTCTTGCAGTTCAATGGAATCATGGTCAACTGCACGATCTGGATCTTTGAAACACTTCTTGAGCTGTGACAGTGAAACACATCGTGCACCTTGGATAGTTTTTGGAAGTTCAAGACGATAGGCATTTTCCGCACGCCTTGAGAGAATGTTGAAAGGACCAATGTATCTCGGTGCTAGCTTTCCTTTGACACCAAAACGATGAGTGCCTCTGAGGGGAGTTACACGGAGATATGCTTTGTCACCAGGTGCATAGATCATATCCCTGTGCTTGCTGTCATAGTAGCTTTTCTGACGAGACTGAGCAATCTTGAGATTGTCACGAATGATGCGAACTTTCTCTTCGGCTTCCTTAATAATGTCAGGGCCTAAGAGTGAACGTTCACCAGCTCCAGACCAATTGATTGGACTCCTGCATCTGCGGCCATAGAGAGCTTCAAATGGTGCCATGCCTAGGCTTGCCTGGAAGCTGTTGTTGTAGGAGAATTCAGCATATGGAAGACATTCCTCCCATTTCATGCCAAAGGAGAGACCACATGCTCTGATCATATCCTCGAGAATCTGATTGACTCTTTCGACTTGCCCTTGAGACTGAGGGTGATAAGCTGTGCTGAACAGAAGTTTGGTGCCCAATGCTTCTTGAAAACTCTTCCAGAAATGAGAAGTGAATATACTTCCACGGTCTGAGCTTATTTCCAATGGAACACCATGAAGAGGAACAATCTTTGTTGTGTAGAGTTCTGCTAACTGACTAGCTGAGATTGTCACTTTGACAGGAAAGAAGTGAGCTACTTTAGTGAGACGATCAATAACAACGAAGATTGCATCGTTGCCCTTCTTGGACTTTGGAAAACCAGTAACGAAGTCCATTTCAATCATGTCCCACTTCCACTCAGGGATTTTCAGAGGTTGGAGAAGACCGGCTGTTTTCTGATGAACTGCCTTGACACGTTGACAAACGTCGCATTCAGAAACGTATTGAGCAATTTCACGTTTCATGCCAGACCACCAATACAGTGTTTTGAGATCCTGGTACATCTTTGTACTTCCAGGGTGTATGGAGAGGAGTTTCATGAGCCTCCTTGAGAATAACATCTTTGAGACTTTGAATTTGAGGAACTACAATGCGTCCTTCGAAGAACACAGTTCCCTTGTCATCAATTGAGAAGCACTCATACTTCACATTGCCTGCTTTGATGTTATTTGCGATCTTCTTGATCTCAGCATCACGAAGTTGTTCAGAACGAATCTTGTCCTCGATAGTTGGACTGGCTGTCAAGTTCGCAAGATAACCTTGAGGAACAAGACCAAGGTTCAGCTTCTGGAATTCTTCATGAAGTGGAGGTTGGCTTTCCATGATCATGAGATTATTGCAATACGACTTGCGACTGAGAGCATCGGCCATAACATTAGCCTTGCCTGGAGTGTAAGAAATGGTAAGATCGAAGTCTTTGATCTTTTCAATCCATCTCCTTTGCCTGAGGTTTAGATCTGGTTGAGTGAAGATGTATTTCATACTCTTATGATCGGAAAAGATTTCAGTGCGATTACCCAACAAGTATTGCCTCCATTTCTTGAGGGCAAACACCACTGCTGCAAGTTCAAGGTCATGTGTGGGATAATTGAGCTCATGTGCATTCAACTGACGTGAAGCATAAGCCACAACTTGA
The DNA here is from genome assembly GCA_028641055.1 of Alopecurus myosuroides. Lineage (NCBI taxonomy): Eukaryota > Viridiplantae > Streptophyta > Magnoliopsida > Poales > Poaceae > Alopecurus > Alopecurus myosuroides. Next base: position 7,107 of record JAPCYS010001535.1, read on the forward strand.
CGTTCTTGCATAAGAACTGCACCTAGACCTTGGAGAGAAGCATCACAGAATATCTGGAAAGGTTTGGTAGTATCTGGGCCAACCAGAACTGGTGTAGAAGTGAGTTTAGTCTTGAGGAGATTGAAACTTTCATCACACTGTGGAGACCAAACGAACTTCTTGTCCTTCTTTGTGAGATCAGTGAGAGGTTTGGCAATATTGGAGAAATTTTGGACGAAACGACGGCAATAGCTAGCCAACCCAAGAAAACTTCTGACTTGCTTCACCGTGTTAGGAGGTTTCCAATCAACAATTGCCTTAACCTTTTCTGGATCAATGGCTATGCCCTTGGCAGAGATGACATGACCAAGATAAGCAACTTCTGGAATCCAGAACTCACATTTGGAGAATTTGGCATATAGACGATGCTCGCGAAGCTTCATGAGAGTGAGACGAAGATGTTCTCCATGCTCTTCCTCGGATTTTGAGTAGACAAGAATGTCATCAAGATATACCACAACGAACTTGTCGAGGTATTCATGGAAGACAGAATTCATGAGTCGAGAGAAGGTCGCCGGTGCATTGGTGAGACCAAAGGACATGACGGTGTATTCATATAGACCGTACCGAGTGGTGAAAGCTGTTTTTGGAATATCTTCCTTTCTGATCTTTATTTGATGGTAACCCATCCTCAAGTCCAACTTTGAGAATATTGAGGCTCCAGCAAGTTGATCAAAAAGATCATCGATACGCGGAATTGGATACTTGTTTTTGATGGTTTTCTCGTTGAGAGGACGATAGTCAACCACGAGTCTCTTTGTTTTATCCTTCTTTGCAACGAACAGAGTTGGGCAACCCCAAGCCGAGGAACTAGGTTGAATGTAACCTTTCTCCATGTACATATCGATTTGCTCCTTCAACAACTTCAGTTCAGGAGGAGCTATCTTGTATGGATGCTTAGAGATTGGACCAGTGCCTGGTTCAAGTTCGATCACGAACTCAACTGCTCTGTCCGGAGGCATTCTTGGCAATTCTTCCGGAAAGACATCGGGGAAGTCACAAACCACCGGAATAGTTTCAATAGATGGTAGAGGATTTGCATTTGGAGTGTAGAGTTGAACAACTGGATTTTCAGCATGGAAGTAGACTATCTGGCCAGAAGGGTGTGTGATTTTGACAGACTTAGCAGGACAATCAATGACTGCTTTGTTGGCTACCAGCCAATCCATCCCAAGAATGACATCAATATCTGAAGAGTGGAGAGCTATCAGAGATGCCTGGAATGGAAGGCTTCCAATTGTGATCTCGATGTTCTGGCTAACTTTATTGCTTTGCCAGCTAGATCCCGGTGATTTCACTAGGAAAGGGATAGACAACTGTTCGAAGTTGATTCCATTGTTGTTTGCAAAGCATTGAGAGATGAAAGAGTGTGAAGTACCAGAATCAAACAAGACTTTAGCACGACACGAGTTCACAAGAAGTGTGCCCATTACAACCTCTGGAGATTCTTCTGCTCCCTGGGCCTTGACATGGTTCACCTTAACGGTTCTCACGCCAAGGTCGTTGCTGTTGTAGCAACCCAACGGAGGACCACGTATTCTTGTCGGGGTCGACCTGTGGCGAGGTGGAGGTGGAAAGAGGTGCCTTTGCGGACACTTATCGGAATAGTGGCCCGACTGTCCACACTTGTAGCATGTAACAACAGAACGAGGAGTTGTTGGACCTGGCTGAGATGGAGCACCTCCTGAAGATACCACTGGGGTGGGAGGGCGGGCAAGAATTTCTTCCGGGCTTGGCAAGCAGATGGGCGGTGTTGGAGTGGTATATGGAACCCAAACTCTTCGTTTTTGTGGAGGCATGATAGCTTTTGAGAGATTAGCCTGTTCACGAGAGTGCTTACGAGACTCCTCAACCAACTTGCGCCCATGCTATTCATTTAGAGCGATGTTGATGAGGTCCTCAAAATTCTTGGCCTTGACGTTGGTGAGAGCATACTTGAGTTCCGGGTTGAGACCCCTGCGGAACTTTGCCATCTTTCTCGCTTCCGTGGAGATTTCATCTCCGGCGTAGCGAGCCAGACGATTGAACTCTCTTTGGTATTCGAGAATGTCCAAACTGCCTTGTGTGAAAGAATAGAATTCCTCACACATTTTCTCCATGAGCCCACCGGGAATGTGATGGCGCACGAAGGCTTGTTTGAAATCCTCCCATGTGATTGCCACACTAGGACCTCTCATTTCTTGGAAGTTCTCCCACCAAGACATGGATTGTCCACGGAGAAGGTAGGTCACGTAAGGAACACGGTCCTCGTCAGCCACATGAGCTACCATAAGAGTACGGTTCATTTCACGGAGCCAGTCATCAGCATCCAATGGCTCGGAGGAGTTATCAAACGTGCGCGGATTGAGCTCAAGGAACTCCCGAATAGACACACGGGTGTTGCCATTACTCCCAAGGTCTTGGTTCTGCTGCATCTGCTTTATAACTTGTGTCATCTGAGACAGCACTTTCCCCATCTCAGGTGGCAGTGTGGGTTCTTCGTCACCACTTTCCATCCTGAAGAGGATACCAAGATTAACACACTAACCGGATAACAAATCCAATATAAGTGCTTAAAAGGATTACTTCAGCCGGTAAGTCGACAGCATAGAACAAGGATGGAGGTTAACAACGGATCAACAGATAAGTTGTTACAACGGAAGAGAAGATTTGTGAAGGACGATATCGAAGCAACCACTGGGAAACAGGAGACCACAAACACCTGAGGTACTACGGAGAAAACCCCTCCGGGCTTCTAAAGGATCAATATCTACTGCTTAAGGGAATAGAGGATCTTTCCGGGGCTTACGCCTCCGTTCTCAATCGTGAGTAGGCAACATGATAAATCATGTCACAACCACCTCCATTCCTATGGTCTAGTAGATATAACCATCCTAGAGAAACCAGGATTCGTGAATCCTAACTTGAAAGTTTAGATGAGAAGAGAAAAAAAACAACGTTGCACTTCCTTACCAGAAAAGGGAGGGTGGGTGGGGAAAGAAATAAAATGGCAGAATTCCTACTCTCACGTTTCATTTTTCCTATATAGCTACAAAATAGTTTCTAGACTCAACTGCGACCAGTAAAAGGGATCCTACAGGCAGACAGGCTCTGATACCATTTGTCGCACCCGGACTTCTAAAGGATACTCGTCGTTCCGTTGAACAGTAGTAGATTGGATTACGGGGCTTACCGGCACCCGCGTCCTCTTACGAGTAGGCCAACACACGTATGTGTGACAACCAACCCCTATCTGTTCAGCGTCGACGTAAACTATCCCATAGAAATCAGGATACTACCATTGACGTAATTCATACCATACACACATGGTACGTCAACGGCGTTTAACAAGATGATAGCACAACATATCTCTAGGACACAAAAGATGGAAATAAATTGCAACTGGCCCTCACTAGGGCAGAGAATAGCAAATACAATCATCCAGAGGACACATGTCCCAACATAACATCATTACATCACATCGGAAGCATTCAACAGGTCTGAGTACAGACAAATCCAAATAGGCCTAAGAGGCCGGCAACGAAAATACGGAGCCCATCCACGAAGTCTTGGATCCTGCCCGGGTCCGCTATCTACTCGTCAGCAGCCTCGTCATACTCCACGTAGCAGCCACCATGGGGATCCTCGGAATCGTAGTCTGCGGAAACCACAGCCCCAAAGGGGTCAGTACATAAACGTACTGGCAAGCAAGACTCACAGTTCATCAAAGTGTAACCCGTCAACACCAAGCACAGATGCTTTGGGTTCAACGGAAGAAAGGGGAAAACAAAAGATGCGGCAGCTGGCTGCACTAACCAACTACAGAACATGCTATAACTTCCAGCTAACAGAAAGGAGATAAGATAGCGTATCGTTACCAACTACCATCTAACTCCAAACAAACCCATCCTGGATCTCGCCCCTTATACAAAGAAGCAATCCGAGGATAACTCACACAGTTGGATTAATGATGGTTCAGGTTATTGTGTCAATAAACCTATTACTAGTCAAGTTATTATAGTTTAGGTGTAAGTTGTCTGAGTACTTAGCCAGTAGTTTCACCAAGTCGTCACATAACCGCGGACAACACGGCTTCTCGAGAAGATTCATCCCTACAGGGTGTGCTCCAGTACCCGTACACACTCGAGCCACCAACTAAAACTCAGGTGGACTCAACACGACTCGAACCTAAGCGCAGGGGTGAAAACCACACCCCCCGGCACCACAGGCCTCGCCCTATATGCATCATCATCATCATAATCATCACCAACAGTAACCATGGGAGCGACCCATTCATGCTTATGCGCAAATGGAACTCCCGAACTAAGTGTGGCTCTTCGGACAAACTGCGGATCAGGTCAAAGTCGAGGGGGGTTCCATACTACCACCCGGATGCGGTGAGCACGCTCATCATGGATCAGTAGACAAGACCCTTTTCCTAATTAGGGTCGACACTAGCAGGCCTCAAAACCACGCCGGGCCTCCTGCCGGTGCCTTATCAGAAAATTATTATTACCTCAAAATTAACAGGTTGTTGTTTAAATCGAGCCCCAGAACATAATAGATATGATAACAGAAATTAACGGCTAACAGACTCGAGCAAAAACAACCCTAAGCATGCTAGTAAGACACGGGCAACAATCAATGGGGTTATATGTGGAGGTGAGGCAATATCAGGGTTCAGGGTATCATGTGGTAGGTTCGTAACAGAAACAACGATACATATGGCTAGCAGAAATAGACAACGGAAAGTATCGGTAACCAATGTTGAAAGGAACACAGTGGTTCATGTGAGTGATAACTTGCCTGCAAGCTCAGCAGCCTGGTACTGAGCTAAATCCGCAGAAGGGGTGTCGTAAGATCGTCTGCCTCAACGTCGTCGTCTATTCGAGAAGAAGCAAACAAACAACGCAGAGAAACAAACAATCAATAACATGGCATAGTGCACAATCATGGGATGATGCATGACCATTTAATAGGTGCATAGAACTAAACTAGTTGACAAGGTAACATGTTTAAATGGACCCATATGCAATTGGATTGCATATGGAAAAGGTCCATGAATTAAGGTGGAAACAAATGATCTACAATTAATTACCATGTGAAAGTTGATTACCATGATGCATGCATGAGGAAAACAGAAAAAATAACAACAATAGATGCAAGTAGGAATGAAATTTGACAATTTTGGAAATTGGTTTATTAAGTTAAGAATTTTTGGTTTCTTAAAAGTGTCACACAAGCATTTGTTGTTTTCACCAATTTTAATTGTTCAAAACAAATAACAAAATTCATATTTGGAAAATATCAAAATACACAAAATTTTAGGTGGAATACATGTTTCACTTGTTGAATTTGGATTTAAAATGAGCAAGTTATTAATTTGGCAATTTTAATTGCATTAAATAAGAAACAGTTGTTTTCAGCAATTTAAATTATTCAAAATAGAAAACAAAGTTGATATTTGCAAAGTTCATGAAAAATGTGATGTAAAACATATTTTACATGTTGGAATTGGATTTGAATTGCTCAAGTTATGAATTTTTGCAATTTAAAAGGTTTAATTAAAGCATTGAATTATTGCACCACTTTGAATTAGGAAAGCATTAAAAAAATTGCATTGAAAAGGTTGAAAACATGTAGCAAATGTTTCACTGAACATTTTGAGCTATTAAACGTAATTTTTGGGTTATTATTGAATTTATTAAGCAAGTTTTTATAATCATTCTTGTTCTGCCATATTTAGTAAACAGAGGAAAACATGCTCAAAATTAATTCAATTGTGCCCAAATAAAATACCAATGTGTAGAGTTTGTTAAGACAAATTTTAAGAGCCCAAGTTTTCTTAAATTGGATGAGCAGAACTAAAGTTATGAAATTCCAAAGTTTCCACTTTTTATTGCATTTTCAGCAATTATTTATTTAGTGCAAAAAATTGTTACAACAACAAGTTGCAAACTTGACATTAACAAAAAGGGCTCAAGATTATGAATCCACAGGATTTTGAATCATTCAAATTGTTGCAATATTCAATTTGATATGGATTTTAGAATTAAGTGCTCAGATCTGAGTTTCTGAAATTCGGGCAGAAAAAGAAAAAACAGAAAAAAGGGTGTTGCTTTTCTGCCTGGGGGGGGGGGGTCGAACTCGGGACCTGAGGCTTGCACGCAAGGAACAGCAACCAACTGGGCTGCTGCTGTGGTGTTGAAAGGGGACAGCTAGCAGGGTGGTTATGGTTCAGGAACTGCATCTGAACAATTCGGAAAATAGACAGAAAAAGGTGGGGGTGCGGGGATTTGATCTCGCGAGCTGTTGGATTTGCTGCGCGCAGCAAGCGCTCTACCATCTGGTCTGCTGCGCTGGTGTGATGGATACGAGACGAGTTGGTTTTTGAACACCACAAATCGGTGTTAACTGAATACAAACGAACACATGTACATGTGTTCTCTCTGTCAGCGAACAGAGCACGAACGCAACCTGATTCATGGAAGAAATTGATGCATATACTGCAAGGAATCGAGCGGGTGAGTGGCAGAATGGAAAGAGGATGTTACCCTCGTCGCAGGGGTGGCCGCGGCACGGCCGGGGGGTGGCGGAGACGTCCGCGGCGAGCTCCGGCGGCCGGCGGCCGGAGGCAGCAGAGAAGGGGCGGCGGCCTTCCTCTCGATGGCGGCGGTGGTGGGGAGAGAGGGAAGGAGGCGGATGCGGCTAGGGTTAGGCTTTTCTCCACGGGTTGGGGGAGTAGATATAGGAGGGGGAAAAGAATGGATGGAGCAGGTGGCAGCGCATGTCGATGTCCATGAACGACGTCACCTGCGTACGGAGGAAAGGGATGAAGGGGTACCGGGCTGAGGTTTTGGTGGGCTGGGCCTAACTGGCTGCACCACCCCTCTCTCCTTTCTTTTTATCTTTTTCTGTTTATTTTTTTTTTGCAGATTTGGAAAAGAGAGAGAAGAGAGAGGTTTTGGGCTAGATAAAATTTTCGGAAAAATTGTATTGTTTTGTTTTTTGTGACAGCACCTTAAAACAAACTTTGTTTTCCAAATATATTTCAATTTAGTTGATGTTTGGAAATTAAATGATTTTAAGCAAAAATTTTTGGTATCAAAAGAATAAATGATCCTAAGCCAAAAATTAAAGTTTTTTATTCCAATTTTTGGTGGAACAAATTATTTGTTTGTTTTGTAGTTTTTATTTGAAACATGTAACATAACAAGTATAAACCATAATTTGAATTTTTTGTTTGGACTTCATATAGAAAACAAATGGAAACAAATGAAATCAAATGCAAAACAAATGCAAACAAAAAGTAATGAATATGATGACATGATGCAAAGCAATAACTTAACAAGAAATAAAACATTCTAAAGGGAGATTTTCATACTTGGGATGTTACATAGGACTTAGAGTCAATGACAACTCCAAATGTACTTTGCTAAATACATTACAATTGTTTAGTCTCTTTTTAGCAAATCATATATATACCTTGATCTTTCTAGTACAATTGTTACCCTAACAATAAACTCTTTTGTTTTGTTAGACTTTAATTAATTACATGATCATGAAAATGTGACCATCTCACAAACAATAATCTAATATTAGGAACTCTTATTTGCTTATGTCTTCACACCCGCACAAAGATTTTTCTTTTAAAACTCACATTTCAAGAGTTATAGCAGTTGTAGCATGATGAAATAAACATAATTCTAAATTTGGGGCCAAAATAGTAACAGGCATTATTGTCTTTGGGCACATCTCTAACACTAGTTCAGTTAGAGGGTTGTAATTAGACGCTCTATTTTGACCCGTTAATAAACTAGAGAGATGCACGAGAAAATAGAAGTGATTTCTCTCAATGGCTTGTGGTCATTTTATAGTTGGAGGAGGGGGAGAGTTGCACCAATCCTCACCCACCAAGAAGGTGGGCGCACCATGGATATAGAATAATAACTGTATATTATTGTATTTAGGGCAAACCTCCAACAAAGGGTTCTGTGGTTCGGAAGAAGACGTGCCAACGGAGGGGCTTTGGTGGCTCATAGCGTGGTAGGATCGCCGTAGGTGGGAGCTCTCGAGGCGAGAGTGGTAGTGGAAGCTCATGTTGGGTTGAGTTATCTATAACGTTTATCGGCCTAGGTGGCCATATTTGGCCTAATTAATCTCCTGGTGTTTGTCCGGTTTAAAATTCAAAATCCATTTCCAAATAATTCAAATTTTAGTGAATAAAATTTCTTCCGGAGTTGTAGCAAAAAGAATTTACATACGCCTGTTTTCTGACATATCATAGAGCTACGGTATGGTTAGTGCCAAATATTGCATGTGCAAAAGAAACAAATTGTTAGACCTAGAGTCTAGGTGGGCACCGCTATCGCAAGGAGGGTGGGTTTGGAGGTTGACGGTCAATATGCGAACGATTACGGGACTAAATTTAAGAAATAATTAGAGGGGAAAGGAGGCTTTAAAAATAAGCGGTGAATGTGACATATTTACTATTTTATTTCTTGATCCCTCTTATAACTTTAGTGCATTCACCGATAAAAGTGTGTTATATCGTTGTTAATGTCTATTATTTTATGCGCATTATAATTGTCGATACGCATGTTTATGGTCGCATACTTGATAATGCCTGTTCCATGTAGTATTCGCTAGAGTGTCGCCAAACATAGTATTAATTGTCCTTCTTATGGTGCTTTCAGTTAGATTATTGTGGAATATTATGATACGTTATTGGTGCGGGAACGATTAGTTATGGTGTAGTTAGTTAAAATTCTTCTTGTTTGCATGGTACTCTGTCTATTTCAAAATATAAAATGCTTTGGATGTTTCAATATAGACTGCATACCAGAGCAGCATGAGTGATTATACACACTAAATGCATCTATATACATTTGAATCACCTGAATTAGACAAAAGTAAAAACATCTTATATTTAGAAATGGAGTGAGTACTTTAGTTATATTATTTTTTATCATACGAGGTAATAATTGGATATCATTTTATGTTTCATTCGATGATAACTCTTGTTATGTGGTAACTTTGTTATTCAAAAAATCATAATTGTTTTTAATTTAATAGTAGGATAAATTCCATAGATAGTTCGTAGCATCAAATAATGACCATAATAACAAGAACGACAATAGCAATCACCTAGCATAAAGTAATAAGCCTAACAACACGCGAAATATCGTAGGGTGTATGTTATTATTCTCTTTACCACCAACCTTCTATACTCATATTAGCACCCCATGATGAAAATCTAGTGTTTTTTGTCATTTTTTGCATGATTCCACGTGTCCACTTATTCCACGGGCCAAAGGGTAGAAATGCTTTTTATACGAAGATGTGGCTTTATGTGAGTTTCCTCATTGGTAGGGAATAGGAACAATAGAAATTCAAAACTAGGACAAGGTGTTACCAAATTTGGTTCGGTTGCTTTGAAGCGAGAGATTTGCACCCTAAAGTCCATAACCTTATTGTAACAAGTTTGTGAAGGAAGTGTAAGTTAAAATTTGTGTGATAGAATTATATCATTGTGATCACACTTATATACCAATATGAGGACCATGTGCACCAAAATCTAGGGTTTTGACTGTTCCTGGCGTGATTTCCCATATCTTTAGGGCCATCTAGCGTCAACCCTCCACATTTTCATTTAAAGTTAGGGTTTCTTAGTAATTTCCACTTTCTTTTGTGTAAGTTGATCTTAATCGAAAAAATAAAGTTCTCTCACTTGAGTTGTGTCGTCCGCCCGGAAATCGGAGCTTCACACAACGAGTAGCAAAGTTTTCGACGGATAGTATTCTTTGTGAAAGAGGTGCAAATTAAAAGTTGTGTACTCGATTTTCATAATTTTTACCACACCGTGTACCGATATGAGGACCGATTCCCAGAACTATATGGTTCTAACCCTTACTGTTTTGATTTCATGTGCACCCCTTTCTGACGGTCCTCGTAGAATCCACCCCTATATTTCATCCAAAGTAAGGGTTCATGTGACTTTACATTTTTATTTGTCTTAGATTAGGTCATCGGATCTGGAGCTAACCCAAAATTCAATGTTCTCATAATACTGGGGCAGGTCTCCCCAAAATCGGGGTTTTACATCAAGGGTCGACAACTCTCATGTGGTATATAGTCATGTTTCTTAAGGAGGTGCAACTTCAATTTTTTTATTGGATTTTCATAATTTACACCACACTAATATTCCCATATTAGTACACCATTCCGATAATCTATGGTTTCCGACGATTCCTGAATGATTTCCTGGGTTCTCCTTTATAGTTTGCCCCGCCATGTGTACCACAAATTTTTTAATCCAAAGGAGGTTTCATTAACTTTTACTATTTTCTGTTAGACTATGGCATAGGACAGTGACCTAACCAAAAAAAATCCATGTTCTAGGAAGAGTTGCGCGCCTGAAGTGGTGGTGGTGGGGGGGGGGGGGCGGTTTGTACCACGAGTCTAGAATCTTCTAGCGGTACAATATGTTTTTGAAGGAGGTATACATCTTCAAACTTGTGTAATGAATTTTCATCATTTCCACCACACATATACACATATGAAGATCCCATGGATTGTAATCAATAGTAGTGAATATATTAGATTCACTTATTATTTTCATCAAGGATTCGAATCGAATTGAGAGTTGAAGAGATAAAAGATTTTGACAATCTAAAAGTGGCATGTCGTTGTTGATCTTGTTTTCAACATGACCGTATCCTTGATTTGATTACGATAAGCATGTCCATAAATTGTAATTAATAGCATATATTCACCTCTTATATCCAGGAAAGATTCGCAATCGAATTTAGAATATTCACCTCTTATCCATGAGTATCTATAAATAGATGACTTCCACTTATCTAGATATGGATGTATCTAGACATGTTTAATGTCTAGATACATCTATATGTAGACAAATGCAAATCATCTATTGTTGAACGGAGGGAGTAGAATTGAGTATATTCAAATCAAGAGGTAGAGCATCTTATCCAAATCAAGAGGGGGTGAATATACCTCTTATCCATGAATATCTATAAATAGGCGTATCGAGCATATGGCTAGAGCAACCAGCTGGCAATCTAACCTTCGCCGTATAGCTGAAAACCAAGCCCGCCTGCGTGCTGAGATCTTTCAAGCTAGGAATTTGGGGTACTAACGAAAAGTCACAGTGAATCTAGAAGAGTTCTCCATAATGCTAGGAACCTTCTGCGTTATTCTATCCATCCTGCTCGCGGTCATAACATTCCTATACCCCATCAACCGATTAGGTCCCAAGATAAAGATCGGTAATGACAAATGCATATCAGCCATGGTTCCCCTTCCACCGGGGCCATTTCGGTGGCCGGTGGTGGGTAACCTTCCTGAGATGATGATCAACAAGCCTGCATTCCGTTGGATCCATCGTGTGATGGAGGATATGGGCACCGACATTGCATGCTTCCGCCTCGGTGGTGTCAACGAATTCCCTATCACCTGCCCCAAGATAGCAAGGGAGGTGTTGAAGACGCAAGACAGCAACTTCATGTCCCGGCCACTCAGCATTGCCTCCCGCGCCATCAGCTATGGGTACAAGGACACGGTGCTCGCTCCATTCGGTGGTCAATGGATGCGGATGCGCCGCGTGATCACCTCTGAGATCGTCAGCCCTTCCCGCCACAAGTGGCTGCATGACAAGCGCGCAAACGAGGCTGACAACCTGACACACTACGTTTACAACCTTGTCACTAGGGGGTTGGACAACGTCAATGTCAGGCATGTCGCACGTCATTACTGCAGCAACGTCATCCGCCGGATTGTCTTCGGAAGTAGGTACTTCGGGGACCCTGAGCCCGACGGCAGCCCGGGGCCGCTGGAGGTGGAACACCTGGACGCTTGCTTCGAATCATTGGGGCTCGTCTTCTCCTTCTCAGTAAGCGACTACCTGCCGTGGCTCATTGGTCTTGACCTAGACGACCACGTGAAGATGGTGAAGGAGGCCAACGGCACGGTGAATAGACTGCATGACATGGTCATCGACAAGAGGTGGAGACGGTGGAAGGGCTGCCAGAGGCCAGATAACGAGCCCCAAGACTTGCTAGACGTACTCATCACGCTGAACGATGGACATGGCAACCCGTTGCTTACCATCGAGGAGGTGAAAGCACAGTGCAAGGTAAGCAAACACTTTGAGTAATCAATCATAAACTACTTCCAAATGGATGTGTATATTTTAGTCAAAAAAATGGATGTGTATATATTCATGGAAATGCATGCAGGACATAATATTTGCAGCCCTTGATAACCCATCAAATGCCGCGGAGTGGGCACTGGCAGAGATTGTGAACAAGCCAGAGCTGCTTGCCAAGGAGGTGGAGGAGTTGGACCGGGTAGTCGGCCGGGAGCGGTTAGTGCAGGAGTCGGACATCCCGCGGCTGAACTACGTCAAGGCGTGCATACGCGAGGCGTTCAGGCTGCACCCTATTGCCCCCTTCAATGTGCCGCATGTCGCGATCGACGACACTACCGTCGCGGGCTACCACGTTCCAGAGGGAAGCCACGTCCTCCTCAGTAGGCATGGCCTGGGGCGGAACCCAGCCGTCTGGGACGACCCTCTCGTCTTCAAGCCGGAGCGACACATGCGAGATGACATCGACGTCGCCCTCACAGAGAACGAGCTACGGTTCATCTCCTTCAGCACCGGCCGCCGTGGCTGCATGGGAGCCACACTAGGGACCGCTATAACCATCATGCTTTTTGGCAGGCTCCTGCAGGGATTTACCTGGGCCAAACCAGCTGGGGTGTTGGTAATTGATCTCGCCGAGTCAAAGCATGACCTTTTCATGGCCAACCCGCTGGTGCTGCATGCCCGGCCACGCCTGTCGGTGCACCTGTACCATCCGAGCCGTTGAAGCACCACTCAAGATGGCGCCATCAAGTCTCCATCCACAACGTCTTGGCTCCTGATTGTTACGCATTATAATTCTGCCCATCCTACTATCTAGCTTTGTTATGTTTTTCTTATGCAAATAAATAATAGGGCACGTGCACGAGACTGTTTGTGCCATGACCGTTTATCATTTGTCTCGGATAGGTATTCACTCCAATCATAGTTACTTTGCTTTATAGGTTTAGTTGAAGTCAAACTTTTTGAAGTTTGACCAAATATATAGGATAAAATAGCAACATCTCAAATATAATTTTTGTACCATTAAAATCATGATAAGATATATTTCCATATTATATACATTTGACCAATATTTACTACCATACTCCCTTTGACCTTTGGTATCGGTTTGTGCCACCAACCGGTACAAAAGGTGCCTAGCGCCAGGCGAAACTTTGCCATAGTGCCTCTGCCACACCCATTTGGTACCGGTTCTAGCCACCAACCGGTACCAAATAGGCCCGCACCAGGAGAACGGTTGCCACACACCTTTGATACCGGTTCTAGCCACCAACCGGTAGCAAAGGTGCGGTTCAAACCGGTATTAGCCCTGCCCGGCACCCTCCTTAACTGAACATATACTAAAGGTGAAATCTATGGCCCGTTTTTACTAGTGACAAGGAACGGTAAAAACTAGGTTAGTTTAAACATGGGGTCCTTATATAGGTGTATGATTGTGGTAAAGTAGTAAAATACATTACACGTCGTTTAAGTTGCACCTCCTTCACACGCATGACTATGGCATAGGAAGATTCTAGACACGTGGTGCAAAATTCTGTTCGGGGTGACAAACCCTACTCTTGTGCGAAAATGGAGCCTTTGGTGTTAGGTTAGGTTCATATGGGTATATAGGTGTAGTGGATCAATATCCTACACAACTTTGAGTGTCTACCTCAAAGTTGTGTATACCGTACCAATCAAAGTTGTGCACATCCCTAGATTCCATGTGCACACGCATCCATCAGCTGAGCAACATACGTACGTAAACGTTTATTTGAATACCATGGAATCTTAATTGGATGATCCGGCGTTTATACCGAGCGAATGGCCGGGATTGATTTAGGCTGAGTGGCCAGCTTTTTAATACCATGGACGTATATGTTGGACAAGCTAGCTATTAAGAATGAACATGGACGTGTTAGCTAGCAGCTGAAACCTGGCATCACAAAGGTAGCTACCTAGATCAACCGATGATCGATGGACTTGCATCTTGTGTGGGCCCCAGCGTAGTATAAAACTTCCAATGCTTGGCCGTGCAACCACGCATGCATGCGACAATCCACGTTGGATCTTGCTTTAAAATATGTTTCTTTTGTAACCATGAAAAATTTATGTACTACTAGCTAGTTGGATTTAAGTTCGGAGTTCAAATTAATTTGACCACGTGTTACCAATAAGGATATATATAGGGCGAATAGTAGCCTCTATGTTTTTTCGGTTAATATATGCGTGGTACGGTCAAATTTGGCTTAAATTTAATTTGGGTACCAATTCATAAGTTTTTTTTGAGACTCACATTACACAAGAGGATGTTCTTAGGATTAAATTATTTTCTTTGTGAAAAAAGGCAAGTGCGATAACGATATAAGAGTATGTATCTCCAAGGGGACCTCGATGTACAAACGCCCCTATATTATGTTTGCTTAGGGGCTTGAGGAAATATTGTCTAGTCAAATAGAGCCGGTGCAACCAAGCCTCCTGTCGGCGTGGCTCTGCTTTGTGGTGCCTAGGAAGGGCCCCGCCAGGCCGAGGGAGGCTCCGCTCTATTCGTTGCTTCAATTTACGCTGGTGGAAGCCTGAAGCCACATCGGTGATGGGCGTAGCTATCCTCCACAATGGCGATGGTCCATCGAGTTGCGGGTGTTGTGGGATGAGAGGCGGGGTCAACAAGATCAACGATGGAGGAGGCCAGTAATATGAAACCACCATTTTGGATGAAAAGTTTGGGTGGAAATTCATTTTCGAACCATGCATGAGATATTCACGAATTTTATTACAAGAAGGAAGTATGACCGAAAGGCTAAAGTAAACGTTGTGGTGGAACTATGGAGGTTGTCGGATAGATAATTCATGAAATCACGCTAGGAAGGGTTAGAAACCCCAGAGCTTTGTGTGTTATGTCCTCAGGGGTATATAGGTGTAAATGATGAAAATCGAACGCACGATTAATTTTTGAAGGGAATATGCCCGAGAGGCAATAATAAAATGGTTATTATCTTATTCCTAATTTTGAACAATCTCAGTTCCAATATATGATCTAGATTATGCCCACACGTCAACATTTCTGATTCCCTGTTACGGTGGATGGTTGAAGACATCCAAAGCATAACTTTCGATTATGCGGTCACTAGATATTCTCATATTATAGGATGTCGCACCCGGACTTCTAAAGGATACTCGCCGTTCCGTTGAACATTAGTAGATTCGATTACCGGGCTTACCGGCACCCGCGTCCTCTTACGAGTAGGCCAACACATGTATGTGTGACAACCAACCCCTATCTGTTCAGCGTCGACGTAAACTATCCCATAGAAATCAGGATACTACCATTGACGTATTTCATACCATACACACATGGTACGTCAACGGCGTTTAACAAGATGATAGCACAACATATCTCTAGGACACAAAAGATGGAAATAAATTGCAATTGGCCCTCACTAGGGCAGAGAAAAGCAAATACAATCATCCAGAGGACACATGTCCCAACATAACATCATTACATCACAGCGGAAGCATTCAACAGGTCTGAGTACAGACAAGTCCAAATAGGCCTAAGAGGCCGGCAACGAAAAGACGGAGCCCATCCACGAAGTCTCGGATCCTGCCCGGGTCCGCTATCTACTCGTCAGCAGCCTCGTCGTACTCCACGTAGCAGCCACCATGGGGATCCTCGTAATTGTAGTCTGCGGAAAACACAGCCCCAAAGGGGTCAGTACATAAACGTACTGGCAAGCAAGACTCATAGTTCACCAAAGTGTAACCCGTCAACACCAAGCACAGATGCTTTGAGTTCAACGGAAGAAAGGGGAAAACAAAAGATGCGGCAGCTGGCTGCACTAACCAACTATAGAACATGCTATAACTTCCGGCTAACAGAAAGGAGATAAGATAGCGTATCGTAACCAACTACCAGCTAACTCCAAACAAACCCATCCTGGATCTCGCCCCTTATCCAAAGAAGCAATCCGAGGATAACTCACACAGTTGGATTAATGATGGTTCAGGTTATTGTGTCAATAAACCTATTACTAGTCAAGTTATTATAGTTAGGTGTAAGTTGTCTGAGTACTTGTTAGCCAGTACTTTCACCAAGTCGTCACATAACCGCGGACAACACGGCTTCTCGAGAAGATTCATCCCTGCAGGGTGTGCTCAGTACCGTACACACTCGAGCCACCAACTAAAACTCAGGTGGACTCAACACGACTCGAACCATCTCTACAACATGTCCTAGGAGCCACAGAGCTATAAGGTCCCGGCCAGTCCGACCTAACCTAAGCGCAGGGGTGAAAACCACACCCCCCGGCACCACAGGCCTCGCCCTATATGAATGATCATCATCATAATCATCACCAACAGTAACCATGGGAGCGACCCATTCATGCTTATGCGCAAATGGAACTCCCAAACTAAGTGTGGCTCTTCGGACAAACTGCGGATCAGGTCAAAGTCGAGGGGGGGTTCCATACTACCACCCGGATGCGGTGAGAACGCTCATCATGGATCAGTAGACAAGACCCTTTTCCTAATTAGGGTCGACACTAGCAGGCCTCAAAACCACGCCGGGCCTCCTGCCGGTGCCTTATCAGCAAATTATTATTACCTCAAAATTAACAGGTTGTTGTTTAACATCGAGCCCCAGAACATAATAGAATATGATAACAGAAATTAACGGCTAACAGACTCGAGCAAAAACAACCCTAAGCATGCTAGTAAGACACGGGCAACAATCAATGGGGTTATAGGTGTGGAGGTGAGGCAATATCAGGGTTCAGGGTATCATGTGGTAGGTTCGTAACGGAAACAACGATACATATGGCTAGCAGAAATAGACAACGGAAAGTATCGGTAACCAATGTTAAAAGGAACACAGTGTTTCATGTGAGTGATAACTTGCCTGCAAGCTCAGCAGCCTGGTACTGAGCTAAATCCGCAGAAGGGGTGTCGTAAGATCGTCTGCCTCAACGTCGTCGTCTATTCGAGAATAAGCAAACAAACAACGCAGAGAAACAAACAATCAATAACATGGCATAGTGCACAATCATGGGATGATGCATGACCATTTAATAGGTGCATAGAAATAAACTAGTTGACAAGGTAACATGTTTAAATGGATCCATATGCAATTGGATTGCATATGGAAAAGGTCCATGAATTAAGGTGGAAACAAATGATCTACAATTAATTACCATGTGAAAGTTGATTACCATGATGCATGCATGACGAAAACAGAAAAAATAACAACAATAGATGGAAGTAGGAATGAAATTTGACAATTTTGGAAATTGGTTTATTAAGTTAAGAATTTTTGGTTTCTTAAAGGTGTCACACAAGCATTTGTTGTTTTCACCAATTTTAATTGTTCAAAACAAATAACAAAATTCATATTTGGAAAATACACAAAATTTTAGGTGGAAGACATGTTTCACTTGTTGAATTTGGATTTAAAATGAGCAAGTTATTAATTTGGCAATTTTAATTGCATTAAATAAGAAACAGTTGTTTTCAGCAATTTAAATTATTCAAAATAGAAAACAAAGTTGATATTTGCAAAGTTCATGAAAAATGGGATGTAAAATATATTTTACATGTTGGAATTGGATTTGAATTGCTCAAGTTATTAATTTTTGCAATTTAAAAGGTTTAATTAAAGCATCGAATTATTGCACCACTTTTAATTATGAAAGCATTAAACAAATTGCATTGAAAATGTTGAAAACATGTAGCAAATGTTTCACTGAACATTTTGAGCTATTAAACATAATTTTTGGGTTATTATTGAATTTATTAAGCAAGTTTTTATAATCATTCTTATTCTGGCATTTTTAGTAAACAGAGGAAAACATGCTCAAAATTAATTCAATTGTGCCCAAATAAAATACCAATGTGTATAGTTTGTTAAGACAAATTTTTAGAGCCCAAGTTTGCTTAAATTGGATGAGCAGAACTAAAGTTATGAAATTCCAAAGTTTCCACTTTTTATTGCATTTTCAGTAATTATTTATTTAGTGCAAAAAATTGTTACAACAACAAGTTGCAAACTTGACATTAACAGAAAGGTCTCAAGATTATGAATCCACGGGATTTTGAATCATTCAAATTGGAGTAATATTCAATTTGATATGGATTTTAGAATTCAGTGCTCAGATCTGAGTTTCTGAAATTCGGGCAGAAAAAGAAAAAACAGAAAAAAAAAGGGTGTTGCTTTTCTGCCTGGGGGGGGGGGATCGAACTCGGGACCTAAGGCTTGCGCGCAAGGAACAACAACCAACTGGGCTGCTGCTGTGGTGTTGAAAGGGGACAGCTAGCAGGGCGGTTATGGTTCAGGAACTGCATCTGAACAATTCGGAAAATAGACAGAAAAAGGTGGGGGTGCGGGGATTTGATCTCGCAAGCTGTTGGGTTCTCTGCGCGCAGCGAGCGCTCTACCATCTGGTCTGCTGCGCTGGTGTGATGGATACGGGACGAGTTGGTTTTTGAACACCACAAATCGGTGTTAACTGAATACAAACGAACACACGTACAGGTGTTCTCTCTGTCAGCGAACAGAGCACGAACGCAACCTGATTCATGGAAGAAATTGATGCATATACTGTAAGGAATCGAGAGGGTGAGTGGCAGAATGGAAAGAGGATGTTACCCTCGTCGCAGGGGTGGCCGCGACACGGCCGGGGGGTGGCGGAGACGTCGGCGGCGAGCTCCGGCGGCCGGCGGCCGGAGGCAGCAGAGAAGGGGCGTCGGCCTTCCCCTCGATGGCGGCGGTGGTGGGGAGAGAGGGAAGGAGGCGGATGCGGCTAGGGTTAGGCTTTTCTCCACGGGTTGGGAGAGTAGATATAGGAGGGGGGAAAAGAATGGGTGGAGCAGGTGGCAGCGCATATCGCTGTCCGTGAACGACGTCACCTGCGTACGGAGGAAGGGGATGAAGGGGTACCGGGCTGAGGTTTTGGTGGGCTGGGCCTAACTGGATGCACCACCCCTCTCTCCTTTCTTTTTATCTTTTTTCTGTTTTTTTTTTTTTTTGCAGATTTGGAAAAGAGAGAGAAGAGAGAGGTTTTGGGCTAGATAAAATTTTGGGAAAAATTGTATTGTTTTGTTTTTCGTGACAGCACCTTAAAACAAACTTTGTTTTCCAAATATATTTCAATTTATTTGATGTTTGGAAATTAAATGATTTTAAGCAATTTTTTTTGGTATCAAAAGAATAAATGATCCTAAGCCAAAAATTAAAGTTTTTTATTCCAATTTTTGGTGGAACAAATTATTTGTTTGTTTTGTAGTTTTTATTTGAAACATGTAACATAACAAGTATGAACCGTAATTTGAATTTTTTGTTTGGACTTCATATAGAAAACAAATGGAAACAAATGAAATCAAATGCAAAACAAATGCAAACAAAAAGCAATGAATATGATGACATGATGCAAAGCAATAACTTAACAAGAAATAAAACATTCTAAAGGGAGATTTTCATACTTGGGATGTTACAAAACGCCCCCCCCTTGAAGGAATCGCGCCCCGAGATTCCTACTGAGAAGAGAAAAGGTCCGAATACTTCTTGCGAAGATCCTCTTCGGTCTCCCACGTTGCCTCTTTATCGGAATGATGCGACCATTGCACTTTCAAGAACTTGGTGCTCTTGTTGCGAGTCTTACGCTCGGTCTCATCGAGGATTCGAACAGGGTGCTCCTCATAAGAGAGATCTTCTTGCAGTTCAATGGAATCATGGTCAACTGCACGATCTGGATCTTTGAAACACTTCTTGAGCTGTGACACGTGAAACACATCGTGCACCTTGGATAGTTTTTCTGGAAGTTCAAGACGATAGGCATTTTCCGCACGCCTTGAGAGAATGTTGAAAGGACCAATGTATCTCGGTGCTAGCTTTCCTTTGACACCAAAACGATGAGTGCCTCTGAGGGGAGTTACACGGAGATATGCTTTGTCACCAGGTGCATAGATCATATCCCTGTGCTTGCTGTCATAGTAGCTTTTCTGACGAGACTGAGCAATCTTGAGATTGTCACGAATGATGCGAACTTTCTCTTCGGCTTCCTTAACAATGTCAGGGCCTAAGAGTGAACGTTCACCATCTCCAGACCAATTGATTGGACTCCTGCATCTGCGGTCATAGAGAGCTTCAAATGGTGCCATGCCTAGGCTTGCCTGGAAGCTGTTGTTGTAGGAGAATTCAGCATATGGAATACATTCCTCCCATTTCATGCCAAAGGAGAGATCACATGCTCTGATCACATCCTCGAGAATCTGATTGACTCTTTCGACTTGCCCTTGAGACTGAGGGTGATAAGCTGTGCTGAACAGAAGTTTGGTGCCCAATGCTTCTTGAAAACTCTTCCAGAAATGAGAAGTGAATATACTTCCACGGTCTGAGCTTATTTTCAATGGAACACCATGAAGAGGAACAATCTTTGTTGTGTAGAGTTCTGCTAACTGACTAGCTGAGATTGTCTCTTTGACAGGAAAGAAGTGAGCTACTTTAGTGAGACGATCAATAACAACGAAGATTGCATCGTTGCCCTTCTTGGACTTTGGAAAACCAGTAACAAAGTCCATTTCAATCATGTCCCACTTCCACTCAGGGATTTTCAGAGGTTGGAGAAGACCGGCTGTTTTCTGATGAACTGCCTTGACACGTTGACAAACGTCGCATTCAGAAACGTATTGAGCAATTTCACGTTTCATGCCAGACCACCAATACAGTGTTTTGAGATCCTGGTACATCTTTGTACTTCCAGGGTGTATGGAGAGAGGAGTTTCATGAGCCTCCTTGAGAATAACATCTTTGAGACTTTGAATTTGAGGAACTACAATGCGTCCTTCGAAGAACACAGTTCCCTTGTCATCAATTGAGAAGCACTCATACTTCACATTACCTGCTTTGATGTTATTTGCGATCTTCTTGATCTCAGCATCACGAAGTTGTTCAGAACGAATCTTGTCCTCGGTAGTTGGACTGGCTGTCAAGTTCGCAAGATAACCTTGAGGAACAAGACCAAGGTTCAGCTTCTGGAATTCTTCATGAAGTGGAGGTTGGCTTTCCATGATCATGAGATTATTGCAATACGACTTGCGACTGAGAGCATCGGCCATAACATTAGCCTTGCCTGGAGTGTAAGAAATGGTAAGATCGAAGACTTTGATCTTTTCAATCCATCTCCCTTGCCTGAGGTTTAGAACTGGTTGAGTGAAGATGTATTTCAGACTCTTACGATCGGAAAAGATTTCAGTGCGATTACCCAACAAGTATTGCCTCCATTTCTTGAGGGCAAACACCACTGCTGCAAGTTCAAGGTCATGTGTGGGATAATTGAGCTCATGTGCGTTCAACTGACGTGAAGCATAAGCCACAACTTGACGTTCTTGCATAAGAACTGCACCTAGACCTTGGAGAGAAGCATCACAGAATATCTGGAAAGGTTTGGTAGTATCTGGGCCAACCAGAACTGGTGTAGAAGTGAGTTTAGTCTTGAGGAGATTGAAACTTTCATCACACTGTGGAGACCAAACGAACTTCTTGTCCTTCTTTGTGAGATCAGTGAGAGGTTTGGAAATCTTGGAGAAATTTTGGACGAAACGACGACAATAGCTAGCCAACCCAAGAAAACTTCTGACTTGCTTCACCGTGTTAGGAGGTTTCCAATCACCAATTGCCTTAACCTTTTCTGGATCAATGGCTATGCCCTTGGCAGAGATGACATGACCAAGATAAGCAACTTCTGGAATCCAGAACTCACATTTGGAGAATTTGGCATATAGACGATGCTCGCGAAGCTTCATGAGAGTGAGACGAAGATGTTCTCCATGCTCTTCCTCGGATTTTGAGTAGACAAGAATGTCATCAAGATATACCACAACGAACTTGTCGAGGTATTCATGGAAGACAGAATTCATGAGTCGAGAGAAGGTCGCCGGTGCATTGGTGAGACCAAAGGACATGACGGTGTATTCATATAGACCATACCGAGTGGTGAAAGCTGTTTTTGGAATATCTACCTTTCTGATCTTTATTTGATGGTAACCCATCCTCAAGTCCAACTTTGATAATATTGAGGCTCCAGCAAGTTGATCAAAAAGATCATCGATACGCGGAATTGGATACTTGTTTTTTATGGTTTTCTCGTTGAGAGGACGATAGTCAACCACGAGTCTCTTTGTTTTATCCTTCTTTGCAACGAATAGAGTTGGGCAACCCCAAGCCGAGGAACTAGGTTGAATGTAACCTTTCTCCATGTACATATCGATTTGGTCCTTCAACAACTTCAGTTCAGGAGGAGCTATCTTGTATGGATGCTTAGAGATTGGACCAGTGCCTGGTTCAAGATCGATCACGAACTCAACTGCTCTGTCCGGAGGCATTCCTGGCAATTCTTCCGGAAAGACATCGGGGAAGTCACAAACCACCGGAATAGTTTCAATAGATGGTAGAGGATTTTCATTTAGAGTGTAGAGTTGAACAACTGGATTTTCAGCATGGAAGTAGACTATCTGGCCAGAAGGGTGTGTGATTTTGACAGACTTAGCAGGACAATCAATGACTACTTTGTTGGCTACCAGCCAATCCATCCCAAGAATGACATCAATATCTGAAGAATGGAGAGCTATCAGAGATGCCTGGAATGGAAGGTTTCCAATTGTGATCTCGATGTTCTGGCTAACTTTATTGCTTTGGCAGCTAGATCTCGGTGATTTCACTAGGAAAGGGATAGACAACTGTTCGAAGTTGATTCCACTGTTGTTTGCAAAGCATTGAGAGATGAAAGAGTGTGAAGTACCAGAATCGAACAAGACTTTAGCACGACACGAGTTCACAAGAAGTGTGCCCATTACAACCTCTGGAGATTCTTCTGCTCCCTGGGCCTTGACATGGTTCACCTTAACGGTTCTCACGCCAAGGTCGTTGCTGTTGTAGCAACCCAACGGAGGACCACGTATTCTTGTCGGGGTCGACCTATGGCGAGGTGGAGGTGGAAAGAGGTGCCTTTGCGGACACTTATCGGAATAGTGGCCCGGCTGTCCACACTTGTAGCATGTAACAACAGAACGAGGAGTTGTTGGACCTGGCTGAGATGGAGCCCCTCCTGAAGATACCACTGGGGTGGGAGGGCGGGCAAGAATTTCTGCTGGGCTTGGCAAGCAGATGGGCGGTGTTGGAGTGGTATATGGAACCCAAACTCTTCGTTTTTGTGGAGGCATGATATCTTTTGAGAGATTAGCCTGTTCACGAGAGTGCTTACGAGACTCCTCAACCAACTTGCGCCCATGCTATTCATTTAGAGCGATGTTGATGAGGTCCTCAAAATTCTTGGCCTTGACGTTGGTGAGAGCATACTTGAGTTCCGGGTTGAGACCCCTGCGGAACTTTGCCATCTTTCTCGCTTCCGTGGAGATTTCATCTCCGGCGTAGCGAGCCAGACGATTGAACTCTCTTTGGTATTCGAGAACGTCCAAACTGCCTTGTGTGAAAGAATAGAATTCCTCACGCATTTTCTCCATGAGCCCATCGGGAATGTGATGCGCATGAAGGCTTGTTGAAATCCTCCCATGTGATTGCCACACTAGGACCTCTCATTTCTTGGAAGTTCTCCCACCAAGACATGGATTGTCCACGGAGAAGGTAGGTCACGTAAGGAACACGGTCCTCGTCCGCCACATGAGCTACCATAAGAGTACGGTTCATTTCACGGAGCCAGTCATCAGCATCCAATGGCTCGGAGGAGTTATCAAACGTGCGCGGATTGAGCTCAAGGAACTCACGAATAGACACACGGGCGTTGCCATTACTCCCAATGTCTTGGTTCTGCTGCATCTGCTTTATAACTTGTGTCATCTGAGACAGCACTTTCCCCATCTCAGGTGGCAGTGTGGGTTCTTCGTCACCACTTTCCATCCTGAAGAGGATACCAAGATTAACACACTAACCGGATAACAAAATCCAATATAAGTGCTTAAAAGGATTACTTCAGCCGGTAAGTCGACAGCATAGAACAAGGATGGAGGTTAACAACGGATCAACAGATAAGTTGTTACAACGGAAGAGAAGATTTGTGAAGGACGATATCGAAGCAACCACTGGGAAACAGGAGACCACAAACACCTGAGGTACTACGGAGAAAACCCCTCCGGGCTTCTAAAGGATCAATATCTACTGCTTAAGGAATAGATGATCTGCTTCGAGGGCTTACACGCCTCCGTTCTCAATCGTGAGTAGGCAACATGATAAATCATGTCACAACCACCTCCATTCCTATTGTCTAGTAGATATAACCATCCTAGAGAAACCAGGATTCGTGAAATCCTAACTTGAAAGATTAGATGAGAAGAGAAAAACAACGTTGCACTTCCTTACCAGAAAAGGGAGGGTGGGTGGGGAAAGAAATAAAATGGCAGAATTCCTACTCTCACGTTTCATTTTTCCTATATAGCTACAAAATAGTTTCTAGACTCAACTGCGACCAGTAAAAGGGATCCTACAGACAGACAGGCTCTGATACCATTTGTCGCACCCGGACTTCTAAAGGATACTCGCCGTTCCGTTGAACAGTAGTAGATTGGATTACGGGGCTTACCGGCACCCGCGTCCTCTTACGAGTAGGCCAACACACGTATGTGTGACAACCAACCCCTATCTGTTCAGCGTCGACGTAAACTATCCCATAGAAATCAGGATACTACCATTGACGTACTTCATACCATACACACATGGTACGTCAACGGCCGGCGTTTAACAAGATGATAGCACAACATATCTCTAGGACACAAAAGATGGAAATAAATTGCAACTGGCCCTCACTAGGGCAGAGAATAGCAAATACAATCATCAAGAGGACACATGTCCCAACATAACATCATTACATCACATCGGAAGCATT
Source organism: Alopecurus myosuroides (assembly GCA_028641055.1). Lineage (NCBI taxonomy): Eukaryota > Viridiplantae > Streptophyta > Magnoliopsida > Poales > Poaceae > Alopecurus > Alopecurus myosuroides. The sequence goes on from JAPCYS010001535.1 coordinate 32,160, forward strand.
CAACAGGTCTGAGTACAGACAAATCCAAATAGGCCTAAGAGGCCGGCAACGAAAAGACGGAGCCTATCCACGAAGTCTCGGATCCTGCACGGGTCCGCTATCTACTCGTCAGCAGCCTCGTCGTACTCCACGTAGCAGCCACCATGGGGATCCTCGGAATCGTAGTCTGCGGAAACCACAGCCCCAAAGGGGTCAGTACATAAACGTACTGGCAAGCAAGACTCACAGTTCATCAAAGTGTAACCCGTCAACACCAAGCACAGATGCTTTGGGTTCAACGGAAGAAAGGGGAAAACAAAAGATGAGGCAGCTGGCTGCACTAACCAACTACAGAACATGCTATAACTTCCAGCTAACAGAAAGGAGATAAGATAGCGTATCGTTACCAACTACCAGCTAACTCCAAACAAAGCCATCCTGGATCTCGCCCCTTATCCAAAGAAGCAATCCGAGGATAACTCACACAGTTGGATTAATGATGGTTCTCTGAGTACTTGTTAGCCAGTACTTGTTAGCCAGTACTTTCACCAAGTCGTCACATAACCGCGGACAACACGGCTTCTCGAGAAGATTCATCCCTGCAGGGTGTGCTCCAGTACCCGTACACACTCGAGCCACCAACTAAAACTCAGGTGGACTCAACACGACTCGAACCATCTCTACAACCTGTCCTAGGAGCCACGGAGCTATAAGGTCCCGGCCAGTCCGACCTAACTAAGCGCAGGGTGAAAACCACACCCCCGGCACCACAGGCCTCGCCCTATATGCATCATCATCATCATAATCATCACCAACAGTAACCATGGGAGCGACCCATTCATGCTTATGCGCAAATGGAACTCCCGAACTAAGTGTGGCTCTTCGGACAAACTGCGGATCAGGTCAAAGTCGAGGGGGGGTTCCATACTACCACCCGGATGCGGTGAGAACGCTCATCATGGATTAGTAGACAAGACCTTTTCCTAATTGGGTCGACACTAGCAGGCTCAAAACCACGCCGGGCCTCCTGCCGGTGCCTTATCACAAATTATTATTACCTCAAAATAACAGGTTGTTGTTTAACATCGAGCCCCAGAACATAATAGAATATGATAACAGAAATTAACGGCTAACAGACTCAAGCAAAAACAACCCTAAGCATGCTAGTAAGACACGGGCAACAATCAATGGGGTTATAGGTGTGGAGGTGAGGCAATATCAGGGTTCAGGGTATCATGTGGTAGGTTCGTAACAGAAACAACGATACATATGGCTAGCAGAAATAGACAACGGAAAGTATCGGTAACCAATGTTGAAAGGAACACAGTGGTTCATGTGAGTGATAACTTGCCTGCAAGCTCAGCAGCCTGGAACTGAGCTAAATCGTAGAAGGGGTGTCGTAAGATCGTCTGCCTCAACGTCGTCGTCTATTCGAGAAGAAGCAAACAAACAACGCAGAGAAACAAACAATCAATAACATGGCATAGTGCACAATCATGGGATGATGCATGACCATTTAATAGGTGCATAGAACTAAACTAGTTGACAAGGTAACATGTTTAAATGGACCCATATGCAATTGGATTGCATATGGAAAAGGTCATGAATTAAGGTGGAAACAAATGATCTACATTAATTACCATGTGAAAGTTGATTACCATGATGCATGCATGAGGAAAACAGAAAAAAATAACAACAATAGATGCAAGTAGGAATGAAATTTGACAATTTTGGAAATTGGTTTATTAAGTTAAGAATTTTTGGTTTCTTAAAGGTGTCACACAAGCATTTGTTGTTTTCACCAATTTTAATTGTTCAAAACAAATAACAAAATTCATATTTGGAAAATACACAAAATTTTAAGTGGATACATGTTTCACATGTTGAATTTGGATTTAAAATGAGCAAGTTATTAATTTGGCAATTTTAATTGCATTAAATAAGAAAACAGTTGTTTTCAGCAATTTAAATTATTCAAAATACAAAACAAAGTTGATATTTGCAAAGTTCATGAAAAATGGGATGTAAAACATATTTTACATGTTGGAATTGGATTTGAATTGCTCAAGTTATGAATTTTTGCAATTTAAAAGGTTTAATTAAAGCATTGAATTATTGCACCACTTTTAATTAGGAAAGCATTAAACAAATTGCATTGAAAAGGTTGAAAACATGTAGCAAATGTTTCACTGAACATTTTGAGCTATAAACGTAATTTTTGGGTTTTATTGAATTTATTAAGCAAATTTTTTATAATCATTCTTATTCTGCCATTTTTAGTAAAACAGAGGAAAACATGCTCAAAATTAATTCAATTGTGCCCAAATAAAATACCAAGTGTAAGTTTGTTAAGACAAAATTTTTAGAGCCCAAGTTTGCTTAATATTGGATGAGCAGAACTAAAGTTATGAAATTCCAAAGTTTCCACTTTTTATTGCATTTTCAGTAATTATTTATTTAGTGCAAAAAAATTGTTACAATAACAAGTTGCAAACTTGACATTAACAGATAGGGCTCAAGATTATGAATCCACAGGATTTTGAATCATTCAAATTGGAGTATATTCAATTTGATATGGATTTAGAATAAGTGCTCAGATCTGAGTTTCTGAAATTCGGGCAGAAAAATAAAAAACAGAAAAAAAAGGGTGTTGCTTTTCTGCCTGGGGGGGGGGGGATCGAAACTCGGGACCTGAGGGTTGCGCGCAAGGAACAGCAACCAACTGGGGCTGCTGCTGTGGTGTTGAAAGGGGACAGCTAGCAGGGTGGTTATGGTTCAGGAACTGCATCTGAACAATTCGGAAAAATAGACAGAAAAAGGTGGGGGTGCGGGATTTGATCTCGCGAGCTGTTGGATTCGCTGCGCGCAGCGAGCGCTCTACCCTTGGTCTGTTGCGCTGGTGTGATGGATACGGACGAGTTGGTTTTTGAACACCACAAATCGGTGTTAACTGATACAAACGAACACACGTACAGGTGTTCTCTCTGTCAGCGAACAGAGCACGAACGCAAACCTGATTCATGGAAGAAATTGATGCATACTGCAAGGAATCGAGAGGGTGAGTGGCAGAATGGAAAGAGGATGTTACCCTCGTCGCAGGGGTGGCCGCGGCACGGCCGGGGGGTGACGGAGACGTCGGCGGCGAGCTCCGGCGGCCGGCAGCCGGAGGCAGCAGAGAAGGGGCGGCGGCCTTCCCTCGATGGCGGCGGTGGTGGAGAGAGGGAAGGAGGCGGATGCGGCTAGGGTTAGGCTTTTCTCCACGGGTTGGGGGAGTAGATATAGGAGGGGAAAAGAATGGATGGAGCAGGTGGCTGCGCATGTCGATGTCCATGAACGACGTCACCTGCGTACGAGGAAGGGGATGAAGGGGTACCGTGTGAGGTTTTTGGTGGGCTGGGCCTAACTGGCTGCACCACCCTCTCCTTTCTGTTTATTTTTTCTGTTTATTTATTTTTTTTGCAGATTTGGAAAAGAGAGAGAAGAGAGAGGTTTTGGGCTAGATAAAATTTTGGGAAAAATTGTATTGTTTGTTTTTTGTGTGACAGCACCTTAAAACAAACTTTGTTTTCCAAATATATTTCAATTTAGTTGTGTTTGGAAATTAAATGATTTTAAGCAATTTTTTTTGGTATCAAAAGAATAAATGATCCTAAGCCAAAAATTAAAGTTTTTGATTCAAATTTTTGGTGGAACAAATTATTTGTTTGTTTTGTAGTTTTTATTTGAAACATGTAACATAACAAGTATGAACCATAATTTGAATTTTTTGTTTGGACTTCATATAGAAAACAAATGGAAACAAATGAAATCAAATGCAAAACAAATGCAAACAAAAAGCAATGAATATGATGACATGATGCAAAGCAATAACTTAACAAGAAATAAAACATTCTAAAGGGAGATTTTCATACTTGGGATGTTACATCGGACTTAGAGTCAATGACAACTCCAAATGTACTTTGCTAAATACATTACAATTGTTTAGTCTCTTTTTAGCAAATCATATATATACCTTGATCGTTCTAGTACAATTGTTACCCTAACAATAAACTCTTTTGTTTTGTTAGACTTTAATTAATTACATGATCATGAAAATGTGACCATCTCACAAACAATAATCTAATATTAGGAACTCTCATTTGCTTATGTCTTCACACCCGCACAAAGATTTTTCTTTTAAAACTCACATTTCAAGAGTTATAGCAGTTGTAGCATGATGAAATAAACATAATTCTAAATTTGGGGCCAAAATAGTAACAGGGCATTATTGTCTATTGGGCACATCTCTAACACTAGTTCAGTTAGAGGGTTGTAATTAGACGCTCTATTTTGACCCGTTAATAAACTAGAGAGATGCACGAGAAAATAGAAGTGATTTCTCTCAATGGCTTGTGGTCATTTTATAGTTGGAGGAGGGGGAGAGTTGCTCCAATCCTCACCCACCAAGAAGGTGGGCGCACCAAGGATATAGAATAATAACTGTATATTATTGTATTTAGGGTAAACCTCAACAAAGGGTTCTGTGGTTCGGAAGAAGAGTGCCAACGGAGGGGCTTTGGTGGCTCATAGCGTGGTAGATCGCCGTAGGTGGGAGCTCTCGAGACGAGAGTGGTAGTGGAAGCTCATGTGGGGTTGAGTTATCTCTAACGTTTATCGGACTAGGTGGCCATATTTGGCCTAATTAATCTCCTGGTGTTTGTCCGGTTAAAAATTCAAAATCCATTTCCAAATAATTTAAATTTTAGTGAATAAAATTTTTGTGAATAAAAGTGTGTTATATCGTTGTTAATGTCTATTATTTTATGCGCATTATAATTGTCGATACGCATGTTTATGGTCGCATACTTGATAATGTCCGTTCCATGTAGTATTCGCTAGAGTGTCGCCAAACATAGTATTAATTGTCCTTCTTATGGTGCTTTCAGTTAGATTATTGTCGAATATTATGATACGTTATTGGAGCGGGAACGATTAGTTATGGTGTAGTTAGTTAAAATTCTTCTTGTTTGCATGGTACTCTGTCTATTTCAAAATGATATTTCAATATAGACTGCATATCAGAGCAGCATCAGTGATTATACACACTAAATGCATCTATATACATTTGAATCACCTGAATTAGACAAAAGCAAAAACATCTTATATTTAGAAATGGAGTGAGTACTTTATTATTATTTTTTATCATACGAGGTAATAATTGGATATCATTTTATGTTTCATTCGATGATAACTCTTGTTATGTGGTACCTTTGTTATTCGAAAAATCAAAATTGTTTTTAATTTAATAGTAGGATTAATTCCATAGATAGTTCGTAGCATCAAATAATGACCATAATAACAAGAACGGCAATAGCAATCACCTAGCATAAAGTAATAAGCCTAACAACACGCGAAATATCGCAGGGTGTATGTTATTATTCTCTTTACCACCAACCTTCTATACTCATATTAGCACCCCATGATGAAAACCTAGTGTTTTTTGTCATTTTTTGCATGATTCCACGTGTCCACTTATTCCACGGGCCAAAGGGTAGAAATGCTTTTTTACGAAGATGCGGCTTTATGTGAGTTTCCTCATTGTTAGGGAATAGGAACAACAGAAATTCAAAACTAGGACAAGGTGTTACCAAATTTGGTTCGGTTGCTTTGAAGCGAGAGATTTGCACCCTAAAATCCATAACCTTATTGTAACATGTTTGTGAAGGAAGTGTAAGTTAAAATTTGTGTGATAGAATTATAACATTGTGATCACACTTATATACCAATATGAGGACCATGTGCACTAAAATCTAGGGTTTTGACTGTTCCTGGCGTGATTTCCCATATCTTTAGGGCCATCTAGCGGCAACCCTCCACATTTTCATTTAAAGTCAGGGTTTCTTAGTAATTTCCACTTTTTTTTGTGTAAGTCGATCTTAATCGAAAAAATCAAGTTCTCTCACTTGAGTTGTGTCGGTCGCCCGGAAATCGGAGCTTCACACAACGAGTAGCGAAGTTTTCTACGGATAGTATTCTTTGTGAAAGAGGTGCAAATTAAAAGTTGTGTACTCGATTTTCATAATTTTTACCACACCGTGTACCGATATAAGGACCGATTCCCAGAACTATATGGTTCTAACCCTTACTGTCGTGATTTCATGTGCACCCCTTTCTGACGGTCCTCGTAGAATCCACCCCTATATTTCATCCAAAGTAAGGGTTCATGTGACTTTACATTTTTATTTGTCTTAGATTAGGTCATCGGATCTCGAGCTAACCCAAAATTCAATGTTCTCATAATACTGGGACCGGTCTCCCCAAAATCGGGGTTTTACATCAAGGGTCGAGAACTCTCATGTGGTATATAGTCATGTTTCTTAAGGAGGTGCAACTTCAAATTTTTTTATTGGATTTTCATAATTTACACCACACTAATATTCCCATATTAGTACACCATTCCGATAATCTATGGTTTCCGATGATTCCTGAAAGATTTCCTGGGTTCTCCTTTATAGTTTGCCCCGCCATGTGTACCACCAATTTTTTCATCCAAAGGAGGTTTCATTAAATTTTACTATTTTCTGTTAGACTATGGCATAGGACCGTGACCTAACCAAAAAAAATCCATGTTCTAGGAAGAGTTGCGCGCCTGAAGTGGTGGTGGTGGGGGGAGGGGGCGGTTTGTACCACGAGTCTAGAATCTTCTAGCGGTACAATCTGTTTTTGAAGGAGGTATACATCTTCAAACTTGTGTAATGAATTTTCATCATTTCCACCACACATATACACATATGAAGATCCCATGGATTGTAATCAATAGTAGTGAATATATTAGATTCACTTATTATTTTCATCAAGGATTCGAAATCGAATTGAGAGTTGAAGAGATAAAAGATTTTGACAATCTAAAAGTGGCATGTCGTTGTTGATCTTTGTTTTCAACATGACCGTATCCTTGATTTGATTACGATAAGCATGTCCATAAATTGTAATTAATAGCATATATTCACCTCTTATATCCATGAAAGATTCGCAATCGAATTTAGAATATTCACCTCTTATCCATGAGTATCTATAAATAGATGACTTCCACTTATCTAGATATGGATGTATCTAGACATGTTTAATGTCTAGATACATCTATATGTAGACAAATGCAAATCATCTATTGTTGAACGGAGGGAGTAGAATTGAGTATATTCAAATCAAGAGGTAGAGCATCTTATCCAAATCAAGAGGGGGTGAATATACCTCTTATCCATGAATATCTATAAATAGGCGTATCGAGCATAGAGAAACCAGCTGGCAATCTAACCTTCGCCGTAAAGCTGAAACCAAGCCCGCCTGCGTGCTGAGATCTTTCAAGCTAGGAATTTGGGGTACTAACGAAAAGTCACAGTGAATCTAGAAGAGTTCTCCATAATGCTAGGAACCTTCTGCGTTATTCTATCCATCCTGCTCGCAGTAATAACATTCCTATACCCCATCAACCGATTAGGTCCCAAGAGAAAGATCGGTAATGACAAATGCATATCAGCCATGGTTCCCCTTCCACCGGGGCCATTTCGGTGGCCGGTGGTGGGTAACCTTCCTGAGATGATGATCAACAAGCCTGCATTCCGTTGGATCCATCGTGTGATGGAGGATATGGGCACCGACATTGCATGCTTCCGCCTGGTGGTGTCAACGTCGTCCCTATCACCTGCCCCAAGATAGCAAGGGAGGTGTTGAAGACGCAAGACAGCAACTTCATGTCCCGGCCACTCAGCATTGCCTCCCGCGCCATCAGCTATGGGTACAAGGACACGGTGCTCGCTCCATTCGGTGGTCAATGGATGCGGATGCGCCGCGTGATCACCTCTGAGATCGTCAGCCCTTCCCGCCACAAGTGGCAGCATGACAAGCGCGCAAACGAGGCTGACAACCTGACACACTACGTTTACAACCTTGTCACTAGGGGGTTGGACAACGTCGATGTCAGGCATGTCGCACGTCATTACTGCAGCAACGTCATCCGCCGGATTGTCTTCGGAAGTAGGTACTTCGGGGACCCTGAGCCCGACGGCAGCCCGGGGCCGCTGGAGGTGGAACACCTGGACGCTTGCTTCGAATCATTGGGGCTCGTCTTCTCCTTCTCAGTAAGACTACCTGCCGTGGCTCATTGGTCTTGACCTAGACGGCCACGTGAAGATGGTGAAGGAGGCCAACGGCACGGTGAATAGACTGCATGACATGGTCATCGACAAGAGGTGGAGACGGTGGAAGGGCTGCCAGAGGCCAGATAACGAGCCCCAAGACTTGCTAGACGTACTCATCACGCTGAACGATGACATGGCAACCCGTTGCTTACCATCGAGGAGGTGAAAGCACAGTGCAAGGTAAGCAACACTTTGAGTAATCAATCATAAACTACTTCCAAATGGATGTGTATATTTTAGTCAAAAAAATGGATGTGTATATATTCATGGAAATGCATGCAGGACATAATATTTGCAGCCCTTGATAACCCATCAAATGCCGCGGAGTGGGCACTGGCAGAGATTGTGAACAAGCCAGAGCTGCTGGCCAAGGCGGTGGAGGAGTTGGACCGGGTAGTCGGCCGGGAGCGGTTAGTGCAGGAGTCGGATATCCCGCGGCTGAACTACGTCAAGGCGTGCATACGCGAGGCGTTCAGGCTGCACCCTATTGCCCCCTTCAATGTGCCGCATGTCGCGATCGCCGACACTACCGTCGCGGGCTACCGCGTTCCAGAGGGAAGCCACGTCCTCCTCAGCAGGCATGGCCTGGGGCGGAACCCAGCCGTCTGGGACGACCCTCTCGTCTTCAAGCCGGAGCGACACATGGGAGATGACATCGACGTCGCCCTCACAGAGAACGAGCTACGGTTCATCTCCTTCAGCACCGGCCGCCGTGGCTGCATGGGAGCCACACTAGGGACCGCTATAACCATCATGCTTTTTGGCAGGCTCCTGCAGGGATTTACCTGGGCCAAACCAGCTGGGGTGTCGGTCATTGATCTCGCCGAGTAAAAGCATGCCCTTTTCATGGCCAACCCGCTGGTGCTGCATGCCCGGCCACGCCTGCCGGTGCACCTGTACCATCCGAGCCGTTGAAGCACCACTCAAGATGGCGCCATCAAGTCTCCATCCACAACGTCTTGGCTCCTGATTGTTACGCATTATAATTCTGCCCATCCTAGTATCTAGCTTAGTTATGTCTTTCTTATGCAAATAAATAATACGGCATGTGCACGAGACTGTTTGTGCCATGACCGTTTATCATTTGTCTCGGATAGGTATTCACTCCAATCATAGTTACTTTGCTTTATAGGTTTAGTTGAAGTCAAACTTTTTGAAGTTTGACCAAATATAGGATAAAATAGCAACATCTCAAATATAATTTTTGTACCATTAAAATCATGATAAGATATATTTCCATATTATATATATTTGACCAATATTTACTACCATACTCCCTTCGACCTTTGGTACCGGTTTGTGCCACCAACCGGTACAAAAGGTGCCTAGCGCCAGGCGAAACTTTGTCACAGTGCCCCTGCCACACCCATTTGGTACCGGTTCTAGCTACCAACCGGTACCAAATAGGCCCGCACCAGGAGAACGGTTGCCACACACCTTTGATACCGGTTCTAGCCACCAACCGGTAGCAAAGGTGAGGTTCAAACCGGTATTAGCCCTGCCCGGCACCCTCCTTAACTGAACATATACTAAAGGTGAAATCCTATGGCCCGTTTTCTACTAGTGACAAGGAACGGTAAAAATACTAGGTTAGTTTAAACATGTGGTCCTTATATAGATGTATGATTCTGGTAAAGTAGTAAAATACATTACACGTCGTTTAAGTTGCACCTCCTTCACACGCATGACTATGGCATAGGAAGATTCTACACACGTGGTGCAAAATTCTGTTCGGGGTGACAAACCCTACTCTTGTGAAAATGGAGCCTTTGGTGTTAGGTTAGGTTCATATGGGTATAGTGTAGTGGATCAATATCCTACACAACTTTGAGTGTCTACCTCAAAGTTGTGTATACCGTACCAATAAAAGTTGTGCACATCCCTATATTCCATGCGCACACGCATCCATCAGCTGAGCAACGTACGTACGTAAACGTGTATTTGAATACCATGGAATCTTAATTGGATGATCCGGCGTTTAGACCGAGCGAGTGGCCGGGATTGATTTAGGCTGAGTGGCCAGCTTTTTAATACCATGGACATACATGTTGGACTAGCTAGCTATTAAGAATGAACATGGACGTGTTAGCTAGCAGCTGAAACCTGGCGTCACAAAGGTAGATACCTAGATCAACCGATGATCGATGGACTTGCATCTTGTGTGGGCCCCAGCGTATTATAAAACTTCCATTGCTTGGCCGTGCAACCACGCATGCATGCGACAATCCACGTTGGATCTTGCTTTAAAATATGTTTCTTTTGTAACCATGCAAAATTTATGTACTACTAGCTAGTAGGATTTAAGTCCGGAGTTCAAATTAATTTGACCACGTGTTACCAATAAGGATATATATAGGGCGAATAGTAGCCTCTATGTTTTTTCGGTTAATATATGCGTGGTACGGTCAAATTTGGCTTAAATTTAATCTGGGTACCAATTCATAAGTTTTTTTTTTGAGACTCACATTACACAAAAGGATGTTCTTAGGATTAAATTATTTTCTTTGTGAAAAAAGGCAAGTGCGATAACGATATAAGAGTATGTATCTCCAAGGGGACCCCGATGTACAAACGCCCCTATATTATGTTTGCTTAGGGGCTTGAGGACATATTATCTAGTCAAATAGAGCCGGTGCAACCAAGCCTCCTGTCGGCGTGGCTCTGCTTTGTGGTGCCTAGGAAGGGCACCGCCAGGCCGAGGGAGGCTCCGCTCTATTCGTTACTTCCATTTACGCTGGTGGAAGCCTGAAGCCACATCGGTGATGGGCGTAGCTATCCTCCACAATGGCGATGGTCCATCGAGTTGCGGGTGTTGTGGGAGGAGAGGCGGGGTCAACAAGATCAACGATGGAGGAGGCCAGTAATATGAAACCACCATTTTGGATGAAAAGTTTGGGTGGAAATTCATTTTCGAACCATGCATGAGATATTCATGAATTTTATTACAAGAAGGAAGTATGACCGAAAGGCTAAAGTAAACGTAGTGGTGGAACTATGGAGGTTGTCGGATAGATAATTCATGAAATCACGATAGGAAGGGTTAGAAACCCCAGAGCTTTGTGGGTTAGGTCGTCAGGGGTATATAGGTGTAAATGATGAAAATCGAACGCACGATTAATTTTTGAAGGGAATATGCCCAAGAGGCAATAATAAAATGGTTATTATCTTATTCCTAATTTTGAACAATCTTAGTTCCAATATATGATCTAGATTATGCCCACACGTCAACATTTCTGATTCCCTGTTACGGTGGATGGTTGAAGACATCCAAAGCATAACTTTCGATTATGCGGACACTAGATATTCTCATATTAGAGGACTTAGAGTCAATGACAACTCCAAATGTACTTTGCTAAATACATTACAATTGTTTAGTCTCTTTTTAGCAAATCATATATATACCTTGATCGCTCTAGTACAATTGTTACCCTAACAATAAACTCTTTTGTTTTGTTAGAATTTAATTAATTACATGATCATGAAAATGTGACCATCTCACAAACAATAATCTAATATTAGGAACTTATTTGCTTATGTCTTCACACCCGCACAAAGATTTTCCTTTTAAAACTCACATTTCAAGAGTTATAGCAGTTGTAGCATGATGAAATAAACATAATTCTAAATTTGGGGCCAAAATAGTAACAGGGCATTATTGTCTATTGGGCACATCTCTAACACTAGTTCAGTTAGAGGGTTGTAATTAGACGCTCTATTTTGACCCGTTAATCAACTAGAGAGATGCACGAGAAAATAGAAGTGATTTCTCTCAATGGCTTGTGGTCATTTTATAGTTGGAGGAGGGGGAGAGTTGCACCAATCCTCACCCACCAAGAAGGTGGGCGCACCAAGGATATAGAATAATAACTGTATATTATTGTATTTAGGGCAAATCTCCAACAAAGGGTTCTGTGGTTCGGAAGAAGACGTGCCAACGGAGGGGCTTTGGTGGCTCATAGCGTGGTAGGATCGCCGTAGGTGGGAGCTCTCGAGACGAGAGTGGTAGTGGAAGCTCATGTGGGGTTGAGTTATCTATAACGTTTATCGGCCTAGGTGGCCATATTTGGCCTAATTAATCTCCTGGTGTTTGTCCGGTTTAAAATTCAAAATCCATTTCCAAATAATTCAAATTTTAGTGAATAAAATTTCTTCCGGAGTTGTAGCAAAAGAATTACATACGCCCTAGAAAGTCCTAGATATGTTTTCTGACATATAAAGCTACGTATGGTTAGTGCCAAATATTGCATGTGCAAAAGAAACAAATTGTTAGACCTAGAGTCTAGGTGGGCACCGCTATCGCAAGGAGGGTGGTTTGGAGGTTGACGGTCAATATGCGAATGATTATGGGACTAAATTTAAGAAATAATTAGAGGGGAAAGGAGGCTTTAAAAATAAGCGGTGAATGTGACATATTTACTATTTTATTTCTTGATCCCTCTTATAACTTTAGTGCATTCACCGATAAAAGTGTGTTATATCGTTGTTAATGTCTATTATTTTATGCGCATTATAATTGTCGATACGCATTTATGGTCGCATACTTGATAATGTCGTTCCATGTAGTATTCGCTAGAGTGTCGCCAAACATAGTATTAATTGTCCTTCTTATGGTGCTTTCAGTTAGATTATTGTGGAATATTATGATACGTTATTGCGCGGGAACGATTTAGTTATGGTGTAGTTAGTTAAAATTCTTCTTGTTTGCATGGTATCTGTCTATTTCAAAATATAAAATGCTTTGGATATTCAATATAGACTGCATACAGAGCAGCATGAGTGATTATACACACTAAATGCATCTATATACATTTGAATCACCTGAATTAGACAAAAGAAAAAACATCTTATATTTAGAAATGGAGTGAGTACTTTAGTTATATTATTTTTATCATACGAGGTAATAATTGGATATCATTTTATGTTTCATTCGATGATAACTCTTGTTATGTGGTACCTTTGTTATTCGAAAAATCATAATTGTTTTTAATTTAATAGTAGGATAATTCCATAGATAGTTCGTAGCATCAAATAATGACCATAATAACAAGAACGGCAATAGCAATCACCTAGCATAAAGTAATAAGCCTAACAACACGCGAAATATCGCAGGGTGTATGTTATTATTCTCTTTACCACCAACCTTCTATACTCATATTAGCACCCCATGATGAAAACCTAGTGTTTTTTGTCATTTTTTGCATGATTCCACGTGTCCACTTATTCCACGGGCCAAAGGGTAGAAATGCTTTTTATAGAAGATGCGGCTTTATGTGAGTTTCCTCATTGTTAGGGAATAGGAACAACAAAATTCAAAACTAGGACAAGGTGTTACCAAATTTGGTTCGGTTGCTTTGAAGCGAGAGATTTGCACCCTAAAGTCCATAACCTTATTGTAACATGTTTGTGAAGGAAGTGTAAGTTAAAATTGTGTGATAGAATTATAACATTGTGATCACTTATATACCAATATGAGGACCATGTGCACCAAAATCTAGGGTTTTGACTGTTCCTGGCGTGATTTCCCATATCTTTAGGGCCATCTAGCGGCAACCCTCCACATTTTCATTTAAAGTCAGGGTTTCTTAGTAATTTCCACTTTTTTTTGTGTAAGTCGATCTTAATCGAAAATCAAGTTCTCTCACTTGAGTTGTGTCGGTCGCCCGGAAATCGGAGCTTCACAACGAGTAGCAAAGTTTTCTACGGATAGTATTCTTTGTGAAAGAGGTGCAAATTAAAAGTTGTGTACTCGATTTTCATAATTTTTACCACACCGTGTACCGATATGAGGACCGATTCCCAGAACTATGGTTCTAACCCTTACTGTCGTGATTTCATGTGCACCCCTTTCTGACGGTCCTCGTAGAATCCACCCCTATATTTCATCCAAAGTAAGGGTTCATGTGACTTTACATTTTTATTTGTCTTAGATTAGGTCATCGGATCTCGAGCTAACCCAAAATTCAATGTTCTCATAATACTGGGACCGGTCTCCCCAAAATCGGGGTTTTACATCAAGGGTCGAGAACTCTCATGTGGTATATAGCCATGTTTCTTAAGGAGGCGCAACTTCAAATTTTTTTATTGGATTTTCATAATTTACACCACTAATATTCCCATATTAGTACACCATTCCGATAATCTATGGTTTCCGACAATTCCTGAAAGATTTCCTGGGTTCTCCTTTATAGTTTGCCCCGCCATGTGTACCACCAATTTTTTCATCCAAAGGAGGTTTCATTAAATTTTACTATTTTCTGTTAGACTATGGCATAGGACCGTGACCTAACCAAAAAAAATCCATGTTCTAGGAAGAGTTGCGCGCCTGAAGTGGTGGTGGTGGGGGGGGGGGCGGTTTGTACCACGAGTCTAGAATCTTCTAGCGGTACAATCTGTTTTTGAAGGAGGTATACATCTTCAAACTTGTGTAATGAATTTTCATCATTTCCACCACACATACACATATGAAGATCCCATGGATTGTAATCAATAGTAGTGAATATATTAGATTCACTTATTATTTTCATCAAGGATTCGAAATCGAATTGAGAGTTGAAGAGATAAAAGATTTTGACAATCTAAAAGTGGCATGTCGTTGTTGATCTTTGTTTTCAACATGACCGTATCCTTGATTTGATTATGATAAGCATGTCCATAAATTGTAATTAATAGCATATATTCACCTCTTATATCCATGAAAGATTCGCAATCGAATTTAGAATATTCACCTCTTATCCATGAGTATCTATAAATAGATGACTTCCACTTATCTAGATATGGATGTATCTAGACATGTTTAATGTCTAGATACATCTATATGTAGACAAATGCAAATCATCTATTGTTGAACGGAGGGAGTAGAATGAGTATATTCAAATCAAGAGGTAGAGCATCTTATCCAAATCAAGAGGGGGTGAATATACCTCTTATCCATGAATATCTATAAATAGGCGTATCGAGCATATGGCAGAGCAACCAGCTGGCAATCTAACCTTCGCCGTAAAGCTGAAAACCAAGCCCGCCTGCGTGCTGAGATCTTTCAAGCTAGGAATTTGGGGTACTAACGAAAAGTCACAGTGAATCTAGAAGAGTTCTCCATAATGCTAGGAACCTTCTGCGTTATTCTATCCATCCTGCTCGCGGTAATAACATTCCTATACCCCATCAACCGATTAGGTCCCAAGAGAAAGATCGGTAATGACAAATGCATATCAGCCATGGTTCCCCTTCCACCGGGGCCATTTCGGGTGGCCGGTGGTGGGTAACCTTCCTGAGATGATGATCAACAAGCCTGCATTCCGTTGGATCCATCGTGTGATGGAGGATATGGGCACCGACATTGCATGCTTCCGCCTCGGTGGTGTCAACGTCGTCCCTATCACCTGCCCCAAGATAGCAAGGGAGGTGTTGAAGACGCAAGACAGCAACTTCATGTCCCGGCCACTCAGCATTGCCTCCCGCGCCATCAGCTATGGGTACAAGGACACGGTGCTCGCTCCTTCGGTGGTCAATGGATGCGGATGCGCCGCGTGATCACCTCTGAGATCGTCAGCCCTTCCCGCCACAAGTGGCAGCATGACAAGCGCGCAAACGAGGCTGACAACCTGACACTACGTTTACAACCTTGTCACTAGGGGGTTGGACAACGTCGATGTCAGGCATGTCGCACGTCATTACTGCAGCAACGTCATCCGCCGGATTGTCTTCGGAAGTAGGTACTTCGGGGACCCTGAGCCCGACGGCAGCCCGGGGCCGCTGGAGGTGGAACACCTGGACGCTTGCTTCGAATCATTGGGGCTCGTCTTCTCCTTCTCAGTAAGCGACTACCTGCCGTGGCTCATTGGTCTTGACCTAGACGGCCACGTGAAGATGGTGAAGGAGGCCAACGGCACGGTGAATAGACTGCATGACATGGTCATCGACAAGAGGTGGAGACGGTGGAAGGGCTGCCAGAGGCCAGATAACGAGCCCCAAGACTTGCTAGACGTACTCATCACGCTGAACGATGGACATGGCAACCCGTTGCTTACCATCGAGGAGGTGAAAGCACAGTGCAAGGTAAGCAAACACTTTGAGTAATCAATCATAAACTACTTCCAAATGGATGTGTATATTTTAGTCAAAAAAATGGATGTGTATATATTCATGGAAATGCATGCAGGACATAATATTTGCAGCCCTTGATAACCCATCAAATGCCGCGGAGTGGGCACTGGCAGAGATTGTGAACAAGCCAGAGCTGCTGGCCAAGGCGGTGGAGGAGTTGGACCGGGTAGTCGGCCGGGAGGTTAGTGCAGGAGTCGGACATCGCGCGGCTGAACTACGTCAAGGCGTGCATACGCGAGGCGTTCAGGCTGCACCCTATTGCCCCCTTCAATGTGCCGCATGTCGCGATCGCCGACTACCGTCGCGGGCTACCGCGTTCCAGAGGGAAGCCACGTCCTCCTCAGTAGGCATGGCCTGGGGCGGAACCCAGCCGTCTGGGACGACCCTCTCGTCTTCAAGCCGGAGCGACACATGGGAGATGACATCGACGTCGCCCTCACAGAGAACGAGCTACGGTTCTCCTTCAGCACCGGCCGCCGTGGCTGCATGGGAGCCACACTAGGGACCTATAACCATCATGCTTTTTGGCAGGCTCCTGCAGGGATTTACCTGGGCCAAACCAGCTGGGGTGTTGGTCATTGATCTCGCCGAGTCAAAGCATGACCTTTTCATGGCCAACCCGCTGGTGCTGCATGCCCGGCCACGCCTGCCGGTGCACCTGTATCCGAGCCGTTGAAGCACCACTCAAGATGGCGCCATCAAGTCTCCATCCACAACGTCTTGGCTCCTGATTGTTACGCATTATAATTCTGCCCATCCTAGTATCTAGCTTAGTTATGTCTTTCTTATGCAAATAAATAATACGGCATGTGCACGAGTCTGTTTGTGCCATGACCGTTTATCATTTGTCTCGGATAGGTATTCACTCCAATCATAGTTACTTTGCTTTATAGGTTTAGTTGAAGTCAAACTTTTTGAAGTTTGACCAAATATACAGGATAAAATAGCAACATCTAATATAATTTTTGTACCATTAAAATCATGATAAGATATATTCCATATTATATACATTTGACCAATATTTACTACCATACTCCCTTCGACCTTTGGTACCGGTTTGTGCCACCAACCGGTACAAAAGGTGCCTAGCGCCAGGCGAAACTTTGCCACAGTGCCCCTGCCACACCCATTTGGTACCGGTTCTAGCCACCAACCGTACCAAATAGGCCCCACCAGGAGAACGGTTGCCACACACCTTTGATACCGGTTCTAGCCACCAACCGGTAGCAAAGGTGAGGTTCAAACCGGTATTAGCCCTGCCCGGCACCCTCCTTAACTGAACATATACTAAAGGTGAAATCCTATGGCCCGTTTTCTACTAGTGACAAGGAACGGTAAAAAACTAGGTTAGTTTAAACATGGGGTCCTTATATAGGTGTATGATTGTGGTAAAGTAGTAAAATACATTACACGTCGTTTAAGTTGCACCTCCTTCACACGGATGACTATGGCATAGGAAGATTCTACACACGTGGTGCAAAATTCTGTTCGGGGTGACAAACCCTACTCTTGTGCGAAAATGGAGTCTTTGGTGTTAGGTTAGGTTCATATGGGTATATAGGTGTAGTGGATCAATATCCTACACAACTTTGAGTGTCTACCTCAAAGTTGTGTATACCGTACCAATCAAAGTTGTGCACATCCCTAGATTCCATGCGCACACGCATCCATCAGCTGAGCAACATACGTACGTAAACGTGTATTTGAATACCATGGAATCTTAATTGGATGATCCGGCGTTTATACCGAGCGAGTGGCCGGGATTGATTTAGGCTGAGTGGCCAGCTTTTTAATACCATGGACTAGCTAGCTAGCTAGCTATTAAGAATGAACATGGACGTGTTAGCTAGCAGCTGAAACCTGGCATCACAAAGGTAGCTACCTAGATAAACCGATGATCGATGGACTTGCATCTTGTGTGGGCCCCAGCGTATTATAAAACTTCCAATGCTTGGCCGTGCAACCACGCATGCATGCGACAATCCACGTTGGATCTTGCTTTAAAATATGTTTCTTTTGTAACCATGCAAAATTTGTGTACTACTAGCTAGTAGGATTTAAGTCCGGAGTTCAAATTAATTTGACCACGTGTGACCAATAAGGTTATATATAGGGCGAATGGTAGCCTCTATGTTTTTTCGGTTAATATATGCGTGGTACGGTCAAATTTGGCTTAAATTTAATTTGGGTACCAATTCATAAGTTTTTTTGAGACTCACATTACACAAGAGGATGTTCTTATGATTAAATTATTTTCTTTGTGAAAAAAGGCAAGTGCGATAACGATATAAGAGTATGTATCTCCAAGGGGACCCCGATGTACAAACGCCCCTATATTATGTTTGCTTAGGGGCTTGAGGAAATATTGTCTAGTCAAATAGAGCCGGTGCAACCAAGCCTCCTGTCGGCGTGGCTCTGCTTTGTGGTGCCTAGGAAGGGCCCCACCAGGCCGAGGGAGGCTCCGCTCTATTCGTTGCTTCCATTTACGCTGGTGGAAGCCTGAAGCCACATCGGTGATGGGCGTAGCGATCTCCACAATGGCGATGGTCCATCGAGTTGCGGGTGTTGTGGGAGGAGAGGCGGGGTCAACAAGATCAACGATGGAGGAGGCCAGTAATACGAAACCACCATTTTGGATGAAAAGTTTGGGTGGAAATTCATTTTCGAACCATGCATGAGATATTCATGAATTTTATTACAAGAAGGAAGTATGAAAGGCTAAAGTAAACGTTGTGGTGGAACTATGGAGGTTGTCGGATAGATAATTCATGAAATCACGCTAGGAAGGGTTAGAAACCCCAGAGCTTTGTGTGTTAGGTCCTCAGGGGTATATAGGTGTAAATGATGAAAATCGAATGCACGATTAATTTTTGAAGGGAATATGCCCGAGAGGCAATAATAAAATGGTTATTATCTTATTCCTAATTTTGAACAATCTCAGTTCCAATATATGATCTAGATTATGCCCACACGTCAACATTTCTGATTCCCTGTTACGGTGGATGGTTGAAGACATCCAAAGCATAACTTTCGATTATGCGGTCACTAGATATTCTCATATTATAGGACTTAGAGTCAATGACAACTCCAAATGTACTTTGCTAAATACATTACAATTGTTTAGTCTCTTTTTAGCAAATCATATATATACCTTGATCGTTCTAGTACAATTGTTACCCTAACAATAAACTCTTTTGATTTGTTAGACTTTAATTAATTACATGATCATGAAAATGTGACCATCTCACAAACAATAATCTAATATTAGGAACTCTTATTTGCTTATGTCTTCACACCCGCACAAAGATTTTTCTTTTAAAACTCACATTTCAAGAGTTATAGCAGTTGTAGCATGATGAAATAAACATAATTCTAAATTTGGGGCCAAAATAGTAACAGGGCATTATTGTCTATTGGGCACATCTCTAACACTAGTTCAATTAGAGGGTTGTAATTAGACGCTCTATTTTGACCCGTTAATCAACTAGAGAGATGCACGAGAAAATAGAAGTGATTTCTCTCAATGGCTTGTGGTCATTTTATAGTTGGAGGAGGGGGAGAGTTGCACCAATCCTCACCCACCAAGAAGGTGGGCGCACCAAGGATATAGAATAATAACTGTATATTATTGTATTTAGGGCATACCTCCGACAAAGGGTTCTGTGGTTCGGAAGAAGACGTGCCAACGAAGGGGCTTTGGTGTCTCATAGCGTGGTAGGATCGCCGTAGGTGGGAGCTCTCGAGACGAGTGGTAGTGGAAGCTCATGTGGGGTTGAGTTATCTATAACCTTTATCGGCCTAGGTGGCCATATTTGGCCTAATTAATCTCCTGGTGTTTGTCCGGTTTAAAATTGAAAATCCATTTCCAAATAATTCAAATTTTAGTGAATAAAATTTCTTCCGGAGTTGTAGCAAAAAGAACTTACATACGCCCTAGACAGTCCTAGATAATGTTTTCTGACATATCACAAAGCTACGGTATGGTTAGTGCCAAATATTGCATGTGCAAAAGAAACAAATTGTTAGACCTAGTCTAGGTGGGCACCGCTATCGCAAGGAGGGTGGGTTTGGAGGTTGACGGTCAATATGCGAATGATTATGGGACTAAATTTAAGAAATAATTAGAGGGGAAAGGAGGCTTTAAAAATAAGCGGTGAATGTGACATATTTACTATTTTATTTCTTGATCCCTCTTATAACTTTAGTGCATTCACCGATAAAAGTGTGTTATATCGTTGTTAATGTCTATTATTTTATGCGCATTATAATTGTCGATACGCATGTTTATGGTCGCATACTTGATAATGTCTGTTCCATGTAGTATTCGCTAGAGTGTCGCCAAACATAGTTTTAATTGTCCTTCTTATGGTGCTTTCAGTTAGATTATTGTGGAATATTATGATACGTTATTGGTGCGGGAACGATTAGTTATGGTGTAGTTAGTTAAAATTCTTCTTGTTTGCATGGTACTCTGTCTGTTTCAAAATATAAAATGCTTTGGATATTTCAATATAGACTGCATAACAGAGCAGCATGAGTGATTATACACACTAAATGCATCTATATACATTTGAATCACCTGAATTAGACAAAAGCAAAAACATATTATATTTAGAAATGGAGTGAGTACTTTAGTTATATTATTTTTTATCATACGAGGTAATAATTGGATATCATTTTATGTTTCATTCGATGATAACTCTTGTTATGTGGTACCTTTGTTATTCGAAAAAATAATTTTTTTAATTTAATAGTAGGATAAATTCCATAGATAGTTCGTAGCATCAAATAATGACCATAATAACAAGAACGGCAATAGCAATCACCTAGCATAAAGTAATAAGCCTAACAACACGCGAAATATCGCAGGGTGTATGTTATTATTCTCTTTACCACCAACCTTCTATACTCATATTAGCACCCCATGATGAAAACCTAGTGTTTTTTGTCATTTTTTGCATGATTCCACGTGTCCACTTATTCCACGGGCCAAAGGGTAGAAATGCTTTTTATAGAAGATGCGGCTTTATGTGAGTTTCCTCATTGTTAGGGAATAGGAACAACAAAAATTCAAAACTAGGACAAGGTGTTACCAAATTTGGTTCGGTTGCTTTGAAGCGAGAGATTTGCACCCTAAAGTCCATAACCTTATTGTAACATGTTTGTGAAGGAAGTGTAAGTTAAAATTTGTGTGATAGAATTATATCATTGTGATCACACTTATATACCAATATGAGGACCATGTGCACCAAAATCTAGGGTTTTGACTGTTCCTGGCGTGATTTCCCATATCTTTAGGGCCATCTAGCGGCAACCCTCCACATTTTCATTTAAAGTCAGGGTTCTTAGTAATTTCCACTTTTTTTTGTGTAAGTCGATCTTAATCGAAAAAATCAAGTTCTCTCACTTGAGTTGTGTCGGTCGCCCGGAAATCGGAGCTTCACACAACGAGTAGCAAAGTTTTCTACGGATAGTATTCTTTGTGAAAGAGGTGCAAATTAAAAGTTGTGTACTGGATTTTCATAATTTTTACCACACCGTGTACCGATATGAGGACCGATTCCCAGAACTATATGGTTCTAACCCTTACTGTCGTGATTTCATGTGCACCCCTTTCTGACGGTCCTCGTAGAATCCACCCCTATATTTCATCCAAAGTAAGGGTTCATGTGACTTTACATTTTTATTTGTCTTAGATTAGGTCATCGGATCTCGAGCTAACCCAAAATTCAATGTTCTCATAATACTGGGACCGGTCTCCCCAAAATCGGGGTTTTACATCAAGGGTCGAGAACTCTCATGTGGTATATAGCCATGTTTCTTAAGGAGGTGCAACTTCAAATTTTTTTATTGGATTTTCATAATTTACACCACACTAATATTCCCATATTAGTACACCATTCCGATAATCTATGGTTTCCGACGATTCCTGAAAGATTTCCTGGGTTCTCCTTTATAGTTTGCCCCGCCATGTGTACCACCAATTTTTTCATCCAAAGGAGGTTTCATTAAATTTTACTATTTTCTGTTAGACTATGGCATAGGACCGTGACCTAACCAAAAAAAATCCATGTTCTAGGAAGAGTTGCGCGCCTGAAGTGGTGGTGGGGGGGAGGGGGCGGTTTGTACCACGAGTCTAGAATCTTCTAGCGGTACAATGTTTTGAAGGAGGTATACATCTTCAAACTTGTGTAATGAATTTTCATCATTTCCACCACACATATACACATATGAAGATCCCATGGATTGTAATCAATAGTAGTGAATATATTAGATTCACTTATTATTTTCATCAAGGATTCGAAATCGAATTGAGAGTTGAAGAGATAAAAGATTTTGACAATCTAAAAGTGGCATGTCGTTGTTGATCTTTGTTTTCAACATGACCGTATCCTTGATTTGATTACGATAAGCATGTCCATAAATTGTAATTAATAGCATATATTCACCTCTTATATCCATGAAAGATTCGCAATCGAATTTAGAATATTCACCTCTTATCCATGAGTATCTATAAATAGATGACTTCCACTTATCTAGATATGGATGTATCTAGACATGTTTAATGTCTAGATACATCTATATGTAGACAAATGCAAATCATCTATTGTTGAACGGAGGGAGTAGAATTGAGTATATTCAAATCAAGAGGTAGAGCATCTTATCCAAATCAAGAGGGGGTGAATATACCTTATCCATGAATATCTATAAATAGGCGTATCGAGCATATGGCCAGAGCAACCAGCTGGCAATCTAACCTTCGCCGTAAAGCTGAAAACCAAGCCCGCCTGCGTGCTGAGATCTTTCAAGCTAGGAATTTGGGGTACTAACGAAAAGTCACAGTGAATCTAGAAGAGTTCTCCATAATGCTAGGAACCTTCTGCGTTATTCTATCCATCCTGCTCGCGGTAATAACATTCCTATACCCCATCAACCGATTAGGTCCCAAGAGAAAGATCGGTAATGACAAATGCATATCAGCCATGGTTCCCCTTCCGGGGCCATTTTGGTGGCCGGTGGTGGGTAACCTTCCTGAGATGATGATCAACAAGCCTGCATTCCGTTGGATCCATCGTGTGATGGAGGATATGGGCACCGACATTGCATGCTTCCACCTCGGTGTGTCAACGTCGTCCCTATCACCTGCCCCAAGATAGCAAGGGAGGTGTTGAAGACGCAAGACAGCAACTTCATGTCCCGGCCACTCAGCATTGCCTCCCGCGCCATCAGCTATGGGTACAAGGACACGGTGCTCGCTCCATTCGGTGGTCAATGGATGCGGATGCGCCGCGTGATCACCTCTGAGATCGTCAGCCCTTCCCGCCACAAGTGGCAGCATGACAAGCGCGCAAACGAGGCTGACAACCTGACACACTACGTTTACAACCTTGTCACTAGGGGGTTGGACAACGTCGATGTCAGGCATGTCGCACGTCATTACTGCAGCAACGTCATCCGCCGGATTGTCTTCGGAAGTAGGTACTTCGGGGACCCTGAGCCCGACGGCAGCCCGGGGCCGCTGGAGGTGGAACACCTGGACGCTTGCTTCGAATCATTGGGGCTCGTCTTCTCCTTCTCAGTAAGCGACTACCTGTCGTGGCTCATTGGTCTTGACCTAGACGGCCACGTGAATACGGTGAAGGAGGAAAACGGCACGGTGAATAGACTGCATGACATGGTCATCGACAAGAGGTGGAGACGGTGGAAGGGCGGCCAGAGGCCAGATAACGAGCCCCAAGACTTGCTAGACGTACTCATCACGCTGAACGATGGACATGGCAACCCGTTGCTTACCATCGAGGAGGTGAAAGCACGGTGCAAGGTAAGCAAACACTTTGAGTAATCAATCATAAACTACTTCCAAATGGATGTGTATATTTTCGTCAAAATAATGGATGTGTATATATTCATGGAAATGCATGCATGACATAATATTTGCAGCCCTTGATAACCCATCAAATGCCGCGGAGTGGGCACTGGCAGAGATTGTGAACAAGCCAGAGCTGCTGGCCAAGGCGGTGGAGGAGTTGGACCGGGTACTCGGCCGGGAGCGGTTAGTGCAGGAGTCGGATATCCCGCGGCTGAAGTACGTCAAGGCGTGCATACGCGAGGCGTTCAGGCTGCACCCTATTGCCCCTTCAATGTGCCGCATGTGCGATCACCGACACTACCGTCGCGGGCTACCGCGTTCCAGAGGGAAGCCACATCCTCCTCAGCAGGCATGGCCTGGGGCGGAACCCAGCCGTCTGGGACGACCCTCTCGTCTTCAAGCCGGAGCGACACATGGGAGATGACATCGACGTCGCCCTCACAGAGAACGAGCTACGGTTCATCTCCTTCAGCACCGGCCGCCGTGGCTGCATGGGAGCCACACTAGGGACCGCTATAACCATCATGCTTTTTGGCAGGCTCCTGCAGGGATTTACCTGGGCCAAACCAGCTGGGGTGTCGGTCATTGATCTCGCCGAGTCAAAGCATGACCTTTTCATGGCCAACCCGCTGGTGCTGCATGCCCGGCCACGCCTGCCGGTGCACCTGTACCATCCGAGCCGTTGCAGCACCACTCAAGATGGGGCCATCAAGTCTCCATCCACAACGTCTTGGCTCCTGATTGTTACGCATTATAATTCTGCCCATTGTGACGCCCCGAGATCGGGCACTATGCAGACTTCAGCATTCCCGCCAAATCCGCATAATAACCAATTCCAGGTTGCCACTTATGATAACATTACAACAGTTCACGAATATTCCACAATTACAACAGAAACAGATAGATACAAGATGACTCAAACGAGCCAGGGATACAACTGATACGATACAAAGATCCAAATAACAGCGGAAGAAACAACATATCGTCCGTCTACGGACAAGATCCAAACTGGACTAAGAGTCCTGAAGATAACCGAGAGCGTCCAATCCCTGCCCAGGCCAAGCCGGAGGGATTCCCAAGCTAACGTCGTCAGACTTCAAACCTGTTGACTGCAATGTTGAATATGCAGCCACGAAAAGATTGTGGGTCAGTACGGTTAAGTACTGGCAAGTGGATAAACCATACTCACAAGATACCGGCGTAGCCAGTCATCACAAGCTACAAATACTTTGGGATCAACGGAAAGGAAGGGGTTATTGCAAATAAGCGGCAAAGGGCTGCTCTAACCATCTACAGAGAGATACTACAACTTCCGGCTAACAGAAAGAAGATAAGATCGAGTATTGTAACCAGCTAAAGTAAATCCAAACAAACCCATCCTGGATCTCGCCCCTTATCCGAAGAAGCAATCCGAGGATAACTCACACGGTTGGATTAATGATGGTTCAGATTATTGTGTCAATAAGCCTATTACTAGTCAAGTTGTTAATCATGGGGTGAAAGATTGTTAATCATTAGGTTTAAGTTGTCCTGAGTACTTGTTAGCCAGTACTTTCACCAAGTAATCCATAACGCGGGAAAACACGGCTTCTCGAGAAGATTATCCCTGCAGGGTTGCACCAATTTGGCCGTATACGCAAGAATAACCCGCCAGATGGGGAGCTAACCCACCAAGCGAGGTACTCTACACAACTCAACTCTTCTTCGCATCAAGCCCAAAGCACCTTGGGCGCACGGCTAATCGAGCCCAGAAGAAAATGGACCCTCATAGCACTCTAAGAACGTGTCCCCCTATATGCCGACTACGAAAGTTCCACCCGGGTACCAAGGGCTCGCAAGATCATGCATGCAGCAAATGGAAAACCCGAACTAAATGAGGCGATTTGGACGAGATGCGAATCGAATCAAATTGAGGGGGGCGCCCATACTCGCTTCCCACATGCGGGTAGTGCGCTCATCATGGATCAGTAGACAAGACCATTTTCCTATTAGGGTCGCCACTAGCAGGCCTCAAAACCACAAAGGGCCTCTGCCGGTGCCTTCATCAAATTTTATTAACAATACATTAGCATGATTGATTGATTAAACATCGAGCCCCCAGAACATAATAGAGTAGTAACAGAAAGTAACGGGTAACAGACTCAAGCAAACAACCCTAAGCATGATAGTAAGACACGGGCAACAAGCAATGGTTATAGGTATGGAGGTGAGGCAATATCAAGGTTAAGGGATTCATGTGATGGGTTCGTAACAGAAACAACTACTACTAAGGATAGCAGAAAAGAATCAACGGAAAGAATCGGTCACAAGTGATGAAAGGCAGCCATATGGCAACAAGTGAGTATACTTGCCTGAGATCCCGCAAGGTAGCAGAACTTGTCGTTGCTCACATCATCTCAACGTCCTATCCGGGAAGAAGCAACGAACCTCGAACAAACACCGGATGCAACAATTACTACTACGGCAAAAGATCCAGCATGATCAAGATATGGATGCATGACAAGTTTAAAGATGCATCAAGGTAAACTAGTTGACAAGATAAACAGATTTAAATGGACCCATATGCAATGTGAGTTGCATATGGATGCACATGTTAAGGTTGAAGCAATGATCTACAATTAGTTAACATGTGTAAGTGGTTTATCATGATGCAGGCATGATGAAAGCAATAATGAACAAATAGATGCCAAGGAAAAGGAAATTACCAAGTGTGGGATTTTATTTGTCATGTTAATAATTTTTGGTTCCTTATTGATGTCACACAAGTAATTGTTGTTTTCATCAGGTTAAAGTGTTCAAAACAAATAACAAAGTCTATTTTTTTTTGGAAAGAACATAAAATTTTAGTTGGTTTACATGTTTCAAATGTTGAGATTGGAATTAGGATGAATTTATTATGACTTAAACAATATTAAACAAGTTTTAAATGGATTTGAAACAAGTTTGAATTTAATTGAAGTTTTATTTGTTCAAAACATAATTTCAAACTCACATTCGAAAAGTTCACACTTTGATGGTTTGAAAACATATTTTGCATGTTAAAAAATATTTTATTTTGAGCAAGTTATGATTTTATCAAATTTAAATGAATTAAACAAGTTTTAAATTATTTAGGCAATTTAAATTATTCAAACCATGAAACAAAATTTATATTTGAAAAGGTTATTCAAAATGGTATAGAAAACATATTTTATTTGCCTTATTTGGAATTAGTATGAATTATTTATGAATTGTTGCAATTTACAATTGAATTATTTGAATTCAAATTTGAATTGCATTTTGAAAATTCAAAACAGAAAACAAATGGCATAGTTGGATAGACAATTTAATTTTGAACAATAAACATATTTAGAGTTTTTTTATTTGGAGTCATATTTTAAAAGTTATTAAAGATTAAGACAGGGGGACCAATCTGTGATGTGTTAGGGGTAGAAGTGAAAGAAACAGGGGGGACAGGGGCCTCTCTGCAAATTCCAGATCCAGATCTGGATTGGGCCTTCTCACCGGGGCGGCCGCCAGCCACAGCTGCTGACTTGCGGGCCCGAGGGCCACGCAGGCGCTGACTGGCGCGGGTGTTGCCACAGTGGCATCCAGGGCCGATGACCTGTGGGTCGGTGCGGGCGCGATTAAATCGCAAAAAAGGGGCGGGGCAGCGCGTCCGCGGGGATCGATCCCGGGAGCGCCGCTGCGCGCAAGGGGACAGGACCAGTGCGGTGTTCGGCTGTTTGTGATACGTTAGGGGACTGATGAAACAAGAGTAGAACGACGCCGGTTAACTGAAACTTGGAACAGATCGGACCTTTCTGAACCTTACGAACAGAGCAGAGATCGATGGCCGTTCTCCGGTGGCCACGGCGGGGGGTGCTGGCGATGTGTGCGGTGCGTGGATGTGGGAGTGCAGAGAGAGGGCACGGTGGGGAAGAGGAAAAGGAGGCGCTCACCTGCGCTGGTCGTCGACGATCAGAAGAGGTAGCAGAAACGGACGGGAAGTCCGGCGATGGCGCGGCGTCCACGGCAGCTCCCCAGCTAGAGGCGATGGGACGGGGCGGTAGCTGGAGCACCCCCGTTTCCATTCCCGCCCTCGGGGCTCCTCGGAGAGGGCCACCTCGGTGGCGCCAAGGAGGCAAAGTCCCGACCACGAAGTGCTCGGCTAAACTTCAGTAGGTTCAGGGAAAGGACTAACAGAGAGGAGGGGGATAGAGAGGACGGCGGCGCTAGGGTTCTAGGGCTAGGCTAGCAGCAGAGGGTAGGGTGGGGTTTTAAGGGGAGCTTAACCTAGTACGGCTGCACATCGGCGTGGGGGGGGGGGAAGGAATCGGGTGGTTCTGCGTGCAGCCGTACCGAAGGAAGAAGACGACAAGCAGGAGAAGGGTAGCGGGCCACAAAGTTTGGTGGGCTGGGGAGAAAAGGGAAAATAGGGGGTGGGCTTTAGGGAGAAAGAGGATGGGGCTGCCCCCTCTCCTTGGCTTTTATTTTTATTTTTTCTATTAGTTGATTTTTTTTGTAAAGGAATGAAAGAGGGAAAAGGAATGGAATTTGGGGGGGGGGGGGTTAGTTCATTAAATATTTTTATTACTTTCAAAACAGAAAAAAATGGAAGCAATGTTAGCATTATTCTCAAACTTGGAATAATTAGTTGGAATTTTAAAGTGGTTAGTTGAATTTTCAAATAAGGTTTGTTTTGGGAATTTTTGGAAATAAATAAATTCTATTAATAAGCTCAAGAAATTTGCAAGCATTATTTACTTTACTTTGTTTGCAAAGATTTTTGTTTAACTTGTGACCCATACTGAAAAATGATAAGTAGGTTTGAGTTGCTTTGAAATTTTGAATTGCCATTAGGGTTTTTTAACAAAAGGGGGAAAAATTTTGGTAACAGGCAAGTTGATTAAAACAAGATTCAACCAGTGAAAAACAATTGAGTGGTTTAGTTTGAAATTTTGAAATTGGAAATTTTGAGAGGGGGTTGAAAGTTTAAATTGTTTTGAATTTTGATTTGTTTTGAAAAACAGAATGCAATGCTCATGGGATGCATGTGATGCAAAGCAAAAGGAAACAAACACTTTCTACCAAAGGTAACACCCCAGGTGTTACACCCATCCTAGTATCTAGCTTAGTTATGTCTTTCTTATGCAAATAAATAATACGGCATGTGCACGAGTCTGTTTGTGCCATGACCGTTGTGACGCCCCGAGATCGGGCACTATGCAGATTTCAGCATTCCCGCCAAATCCGCATAATAACCGATTCCAGGTTGCCATTTATGATAACATTACAATAGTTCACGAATATTCCACAATTACAGCAGAAACAGATAGATACAAGATGACTCAAACGAGCCAGGGATACAACTGATACAATACAAAGATCCAAAATAACAGCGGAAGAAACAACCTATCGTCCGGCTACGGACAAGATACAAATTGGACTAAGAGTCCTGAAGATAACCGAGAGCGTCCAATCCCTGCCCAGGCCAAGCCGGAGGGATTCCCAAGTTAACGTCGTCAGACTTCAAACCTGTTGACTGCAATATTGAATATGCAGCCACGAAAAAGATTCGTGGGTCAGTACGGTTAAGTACTGGCAAGTGGAATAAAACCCATACTCACAAGATACCGGCGTAGCCAGTCATCACAAGATACAAATGCTTAGGTATCAACGGAAAGGAAGGGGGTTATTGCCAATAGGCGACAGCGGGCTGCTCTAACCAACTACAGAGAGATACTACAACTTCCGGCTAACAGAAAGAAGATAAGATCGAGTATCGTAACCAACTGAAAGATAACTTCAAACAAACCCATCCTGGATCTCGCCCCTTATCCGAAGAAGCAATCCGAGGATAACTCACACAGTTGCATTAGATGTGAATCAAGTTATTGTGGGAAATAAACTATTACTAGTCAAGTTGTTAATCATTGGGTGTAACATGGTTGATCATTATGTTTAAGTTGTCCTGAGTACTTGTTAGCCAGTACTTTCACCAAGTAATCCATAACCGCGGAAAACACGGCTTCTCGAGAAGATTACCCTGCAGGGTTGCACCAATTTGGCCGTACACGCAAGAATAACCCGCCAGATGGGATGCCTCCCACCAAGCGGGGTACTCTACACAACTCAACTCTTCGTCGCATCAAGCCCAAGCACCACGTGCTGTGCGTGCGCGGCTAATCGAGCCCCGAAGAAAAGGGGACCCTCATAGCACTGGAAGACCACGCCGCCCTAAATGCCGACTACAAAAGTTCCACCCTGGCGCCAAGGGTTCGTACCTGCATATGCGTGCAGCAAATGGAAAGCCCGAACTAAATGTGGCGATTTGGACGAGATGCGAATCGAGTCAAGTTGAGGGGGGCGCCCATACTCGCTTCCCACATGCGGGTAGTGCGCTCATCATGGATCAGTAGACAAGACCCTTTTCCTATTAGGGTCGACACTAGCAGGCCTCAAAACCACAAAGGGCCTCCTGCCGATGCCTTATCATCAAATTTATTTATTAAACAATAACAGTAGCATGATTGATTGATTAAACATCGAGCCCCCAGAACATAATAGAGTAGTAACAGAAAGTACGGGTAACAGACTCGAGCAAAACAACCCTAAGCATGATAGTAAGACACGGGCAACAAGCAATGGTTATAGGTATGGAGGTGAGGCAATATCAAGGTTAAGGGATTCATGTGATGGGTTCGTAACAGAAACAACTACTACTAAGGATAGCAGAAAAAAATCAACGGAAGGAATCGGTAACAAGTGATGAAAGGCAGCCATATGCCAGCAAGTGAGTATACTTGCCTGAGATCCCGCAAGGTAGCAGAACTTGTCGTTGCTCACATCATCTCAACGTCCTATCCGGGAAGAAGCAACGAACCTCGAACAAACACCGGATGCAACAATTACTACTACGGCAAAAGATCCAGCATGATCAAGATAGGGATGCATGACAAGTTTAAAGATGCATCAAGGTAAACTAGTTGACAAGATAAACAGATTTAGATGGACCCATATACAATTTGAGTTGCATATGAAAAGCCCATGAATTATGGTTGAAACAATTGTTTTCCAACTAATCAACGGGTGAAGGTGGATTATAATGATACATGGGTGAGAAAAACAACAAAATAACAACAATGGAACCAGTTGGAAATAAGGTTTACCAATTTTAGAAATTTATTTATTAAGTTAGAGAATTTTGGTTCCTTAAGGGTGTCACACAAACAATTGTTGTTTTCATCAAGTTAAAGTGTTCAAAACAAATAACAAAATTTATATTTGAAAAGAACATCAAATTTTAGTTGGATTACATGTTTCAAATATTGAAATTGGAATTAGGATAATGTAATTATGAATTAAACAATATTAAACAAGTTTTAAATGAATTTAAAACAAGTTTGAATTTGATTGAATTTTTATTTGTTCAAAACATAAATTCAAACTCACATTTGAAAAGTTCACACTTTGATGGTTTGAAAACATATTTTGCATGTTCAAAATTATTTTATTTTGAGCAAGTTATGATTTTATCAAAATTAAATGAATTAAACAAGTATTAAATTATTTAGGCAATTTAAATTATTCAAACCATGAAACAAAATTTATATTTGAAAAGGTTATTCAAAATGGTTTGGAAAACATATTTTATTTGCCTTATTTGGAATTAGTATGAATTATTTATGAATTGTTGCAAATTACAATTGAATTATTTGAATTCAAATTTGAATTGCATTTTGAAAGTTCAAAACAGAAAACAAATGGATTATTTGGAAAGATCATTTTATTTAGAGCAATAAACATATATAACTTTTATTAATTGGACTTATAGATTAAAAGTTATTAAAGATTTAAGTTTAGGGATTATTTCTGCAATTTAAAAGAATTTAAATCGAAAACAGAAATGTGTGGACAGTTTTGTTACCGCACTGTTGCTTAACCACGGCCACTGCCCGTGGGCCACTGGCCAGCGTGGCACGGCTAGGAGGTGAGGTGGAACAGGGGTGACTGACCCGTGGGCCCCTGCCCCTGCGCGAACAAAGAGAAAATAAAGGGCAAAACTGCGGCCGAGGGGGATCGATCCCTCGACCTGCAGCTCGCGCGCGAAGGAATGAGGCCAGTGCGGCTGTTCGTGTGGTTTTGATTGGAGGGATGGTTGACTGAACAAGAGGTAAATAGCGATGCGTTTATTAACTGAAACTTGACATCGCTTCTGAACCTCTGACGGAACAGGGCACGACGCCGGCGACTAGCGGCGGCTCGCCGTGGCTGTCCGCGCGGGCCGTGCGCGTGCGGTGCTGCGCCTAGGCGTGTGTGGGGATGGACAACAGAGAGGGGGAGAGGAAAAGGAGGCGCTGCTCACCACTTGTTCGACGTCGAGAGCATCCCGGTTGCAGGCAACAGGGACAGACGGCGGAGGAAGGCTTGACGGCGGCGCCGACTCGGGCCTCCTCCCGCCTCCGCGCCTTCAGAGATCTTGGAGCTGGGGGAACGACGGTTCCATTCCCGGGAACGGTTGCCCCTCGAGGTGATCATGGCGATCGGCGGTGAGGGGGAACAGTGGTGCTCACGGGTGGTTTCAGAGATTCAGAGGATTAGCAGAGAGGAGATGGAAGAGACGGCAGCGCAGGAGGATGGTGCTAGGGTTGCAGAGGGGGAGGGCAGCGGGATGGATGCTTTAAGGGGGTTAGAGCCTGGTACGGCAAGCATCTGGAGGAGGGAGGAGGGGATCGACCGGTTCTGATGATGATCGTACTGAAGGTGACGTGGGAGGAGGAAGAAGACAAAACAGAGAGGGGGGTATGGGCCAGAAGTGGGATGGGCTCGGGAGAAATAAGGGGAAAGAGGTGGGCTGCCCTCTCTCCTCCCTTTTTTTTGCTTTTGATTTTTCCTTATGAACATTTTTTGTAAAGGATTAAAGAGGAAAAATAGGAATAGAATTTGGGGGGGGGGGTTTAGGGTTTTCTTTTATAAATTATTTTGTGTTAATTTTCCAAAACAACAATTAAAGAAAGAGTTAACATTGTATTTTGAAAATTTAATTTGGTTTAAAGGTTTTAGTTGAATTTCAAACAATGTTTGATTTGGGAATTTTGGGAACTAAGCAAATTCCATTTAATAAGTTCAAACCATTATGCAAACATTATTGAAAAATTTGTTTTGCAAGGATTTAATTTTTAAACCTCAATTTGGATCATATAACCTAGGATTTTAGTTGAAATTTAATTTGCCATTAGGGTTTTAATAACAGGGAAATTTGTATTAACAAGCAATTTGATTAGAATAACTGCAAACTATTTGAAAACAAAGGAGTGGTTGTAGTTTGCAATTGTTAAATTGGAAATTCTTGACATATGTGAAATTTTAAATTGTTTTTAATTGTTGTGATGCAAACATGGTGCAATGCAATATGATGCATGTGATGCAGGAAAAAACAAACAGGTAACACCCCAGGTGTTACAGACGACACCACTAACAAGGGATTGCGCCCTCGCAATCCACCTGCTAACCCGGGAGGGGAAAGAAGTTCGACTATCGATTCTTCGTGCTTCCGGTTGATCTCCTCGACACCACTAACAAGAGATTCTTGCTCGGGCTGACGACGATGTTCTTCCACCAGGAATCTTCCGATGATCGAACCTATTAGGTTAAGGGCTCAGAAAACGTCCACCCACGTAGGATCCTAACACTTTGAAAGATAGACAAGGGGGGAGACTCCAAAACAAATAAGATGGGAGGGGAAATAGAATAGGGATAAGGAGAAAACAAGAATCCTATTGAGATGTTTTTCCAAAATAGTTTAGCAGAAATAGTTTTTGACACTCTAGAAACAACGACCGTTAGCTAGGTTATCCTACAGGCTTTGCGGACCCGTTGCTTCGATAACCATTCGTATCGAAACAATCTCGGGAATCGGAACCAAGGCTCTGATACCATTTGTGACGCCCCGAGATCGGGCACTATGCAGATTTCAGCATTCCCGCCAAATCCGCATAATAACCGATTCCAGGTTGCCATTTATGATAACATTACAATAGTTCACGAATATTCCACAATTAGAGCAGAAACAGATAGATACAAGATGACTCAAACGAGCCAGGGATACAACTGATACAATACAAAGATCCAAAATAACAGCGGAAGAAACAACCTATCGTCCGGCTACGGACAAGATACAAATTGGACTAAGAGTCCTGAAGATAACCGAGAGCGTCCAATCCCTGCCCAGGCCAAGCCGGAGGGATTCCCAAGCTAACGTCGTCAGACTTCAAACTGTTGACTGCAATATTGAATATGCAGCCACGAAAAAGATTCGTGGGTCAGTACGGTTAAGTACTGGCAAGTGGAATAAAACCCATACTCACAAGATACCGGCGTAGCCAGTCATCACAAGATACAAATGCTTAGGTATCAACGGAAAGGAAGGGGGTTATTGCAAATATGCGACAGCGGGCTGCTCTAACCAACTACAGAGAGATACTACAACTTCCGGCTAACAGAAAGAAGATAAGATCGAGTATCGTAACCAACTGAAAGATAACTTCAAACAAACCCATCCTGGATCTCGCCCCTTATCCGAAGAAGCAATCCGAGGATAACTCACACAGTTGCATTAGATGTGAATCAAGTTATTGTGTGAATAAACTATTACTAGTCAAGTTGTTAATCATTGGGTGTAACATGGTTGATCATTATGTTTAAGTTGTCCTGAGTACTTGTTAGCCAGTACTTTCACCAAGTAATCCATAACCGCGGAAAACACGGCTTCTCGAGATTATCCCTGCAGGGTTGCACCAATTTGGCCGTACACGCAAGAATAACCCGCCAGATGGGATGCCTCCCACCAAGCGGGGTACTCTACACAACTCAACTCTTCGTCGCATCAAGCCCAAAGCACCACGTGCTGTGCGTGCGCGGCTAATCGAGCCCCCGAAGAAAAGGGGACCCTCATAGCACTGGAAGACCACGCCGCCCTAAATGTCGACTACAAAAGTTCCACCCTGGCGCCAAGGGTTCGTACCTGCATATGCGTGCAGCAAATGGAAAGCCCGAACTAAATGTGGCGATTTGGACGAGATGCGAATCGAGTCAAGTTGAGGGGGGCGCCCATACTCGCTTCCCACATGCGGGTAGTGCGCTCATCATGGACCAGTAGACAAGACCCTTTTCCTATTAGGGTCGACACTAGCAGGCCTCAAAACCACAAAGGGCCTCCTGCCGGTGCCTTATCATCAAATTTATTATTAACAATAACAGTAGCATGATTGTTGATTAAACATCGAGCCCCCAGAACATAATAGTAGTAGTAACAGAAAGTAACGGGTAACAGACTCGAGCAAAACAACCCTAAGCATGATAGTAAGACACGGGCAACAAGCAATGGTTATAGGTATGGAGGTGAGGCAATATCAAGGTTAGGGATTCATGTGATGGGTTCGTAACAGAAACAACTACTACTAAGGATAGCAGAAAAGAATGAACGGAAGGAATCGGTAACAAGTGATGAAAGGCAGCCATATGGCAGCAAGTGAGTATACTTGCCTGAGATCCCGCAAGGTAGCAGAACTTGTCGTTGCTCACATCATCTCAACGTCCTATCCGGGAAGAAGCAACGAACCTCGAACAAACACCGGATGCAACAATTACTACTACGGAAAAAAGATCCAGCATGATCAAGATAGGGATGCATGACAAGTTTAAAGATGCATCAAGGTAAACTAGTTGACAAGATAAACAGATTTAGATGGACCCATATACAATTTGAGTTGCATATGAAAAGCCCATGAATTATGGTTGAAACAATTGTTTTCCAACTAATCAACAAGTGAAGGTGGATTATCATGATGCATGGGTGAGGAAAACAACAAAATAACAACAATGGAACCAGTTGGAAATAAGGTTTACCAATTTTAGAAATTTATTTATTAAGTTAGAGAATTTTGGTTCCTTAAGGGTGTCACACAAACAATTGTTGTTTTCATCAAGTTAAAGTGTTCAAACAAATAACAAAATTTATATTTGAAAAGAACATCAAATTTTAGTTGGATTACATGTTTCAAATATTGAAATTGGAATTAGGATAATGTAATTATGAATTAAACAATATTAAACAAGTTTTAAATGAATTTAAAACAAGTTTGAATTTAATTGAATTTTTATTTGTTCAAAACATAAATTCAAACTCACATTTGAAAAGTTCACACTTTGATGGTTTGAAAACATATTTTGCATGTTCAAAATTATTTTATTTTGAGCAAGTTATGATTTTATCAAAATTAAATGAATTAAACAAGTATTAAATTATTTAGGCAATTTAAATTATTCAAACCATGAAACAAAATTTATATTTGAAAATGTTATTCAAAATGGTTTGGAAAACATATTTTATTTGCCTTATTTGGAATTAGTATGAATTATTTATGAATTGTTGCAAATTACAATTGAATTATTTGAATTCAAATTTGAATTGCATTTTGAAAGTTCAAAACAGAAAACAAATGGATTATTTGGAAAGATCATTTGATTTAGAGCAATAAACATATATAACATTTATTAATTGGACTTATAGATTAAAAGTTATTAAAGATTTAAGTTTAGGGATTATTTCTGCAATTTAAAAGAATTTAAATCGAAAACAGAAATGTGTGGACAGTTTTGTTACCGCACTGTTGCTTAACCACGGCCACTGCCCGTGGGCCACTGGCCAGCG
Organism: Alopecurus myosuroides; assembly: GCA_028641055.1. Lineage (NCBI taxonomy): Eukaryota > Viridiplantae > Streptophyta > Magnoliopsida > Poales > Poaceae > Alopecurus > Alopecurus myosuroides. The sequence continues at coordinate 68,983 of JAPCYS010001535.1, forward strand.
TGGCACGGCTAGGAGGTGAGGTGGCACAGGGGGTGACTGACCTGTGGGCCCCTGCCCCTGCGCGAACAAAGGGAAAATAAAGGGCAAAACTGCGGTCGAGGGGGATCGATCCCTCGACCTGCAGCTCGCGCGCGAAGGAACGAGGCCAGTGCGGCTGTTCGTGTGGTTGTGATTGGAGGGATGGTTGACTGAACAAGAGGTAAATAGCGATGCGTTTATTAACTGAAACTTGACATCGCTTCTGAACCTCTGACGGAACAGGGCACGACGCCGGCGACTAGCGGCGGCTCGCCGTGGCTGTCCGCGCGGGCCGTGCGCGTGCGGTGCTGCGCCTAGGCGTGTGTGGGGACGGACAACAGAGAGGGGAAGAGGAAAACGAGGCGCTGCTCACCACTTGTTCGACGTCGAGAGCATCCCGGTTGCAGGCAACAGGGACATGCGGCGGAGGAAGGCTTGACGGCGTCGCCGACTCGGGCCTCCTCCCGCCTCCGCGCCTTCAGAGATCTTGGAGCTGGGGGAACGACGGTTCCATTCCCGGGAACGGTTGCCCCTCGAGGTGATCATGGTGATCGGCGGTGAGGGGGAACAGTGGTGCTCACGGGTGGTTTCAGAGATTCAGAGGATTAGCAGAGAGGAGATGGAAGAGACGGCGGCGCAGGAGGATGGTGCTAGGGTTGCAGAGGGGGAGGGCAGCGGGATGGATGCTTTAAGGGGGTTAGAGCCTGGTACGGCAAGCATCTGGAGGGGGGAGGAGGGGATCGACCGGTTCTGATGATGATCGTACTGAAGGTGACGTGGGAGGAGGAAGAAGACAAAACAGAGAGGGGGGTATGGGCCAGAAGTGGGATGGGCTGGGGAGAAATAAGGGGAAAGAGGTGGGCTGCCCTCTCTCCTCCCTTTTTTTTTGCTTTTGATTTTTCCTTATGAACATTTTTTGTAAAGGATTAAAGAGGAAAAATAGGAATAGAATTTGGGGGGGGGGGTTTAGGGTTTTCTTTTATAATTTATTTTGTGTTAATTTTCCAAAACAACAATTAAAGCAAGAGTTAACATTGTTTCACAATTTTGAAAATTTAATTTGGTTTAAAGGTTTTAGTTGAATTTCAAACAATGTTTGATTTGGGAATTTTGGGAACTAAGCAAATTCCATTTAATAAGTTCAAACCATTATGCAAACATTATTGAAAAATTTGTTTTGCAAGGATTTAATTTTTAAACCTCAATTTGGATCATATCAACTAGGATTTTAGTTGAAATTTAATTTGCCATTAGGGTTTTAATAACAGGGAAATTTGTATTAACAAGCAATTTGATTAGAACAACTGCAAACTATTTGAAAACAAAGGAGTGGTTGTAGTTTGCAATTGTTAAATTGGAAATTCTTGACATATGTGAAATTTTAAATTGTTTTGAATTGTTGTGATGCAAACATGGTGCAATGCAATATGATGCATGTGATGCAGACAAAAACAAACAGGTAACACCCCAGGTGTTACAACCGTTTATCATTTGTCTCGGATAGGTATTCACTCCAATCATAGTTACTTTGCTTTATAGGTTTAGTTGAAGTCAAACTTTTTGAAGTTTGACCAAATATACAGGATAAAATAGCAACATCTCAAATATAATTTTTGTACCATTAAAATCATGATAAGATATATTTCCATATTATATACATTTGACCAATATTTACTACCATACTCCCTTCGACCTTTGGTACCGGTTTGTGCCACCGACCGGTACAAAAGGTGCCTAGCGCCAGGCGAAACTTTGTCACAGTGCCCCTGCCACACTCAGTTGGTACCGGTTCTAGCTACCAACCGGTACCAAATAGGCCCGCACCAGGAGAACGGTTGCCACACACCTTTGATACCGGTTCTAGCCACCAACCGGTAGCAAAGGTGAGGTTCAAACCGGTATTAGCCCTGCCCGGCACCCTCCTTAACTGAACATATACTAAAGGTGAAATCCTATGGCCCGTTTTTACTAGTGACAAGGAACGGTAAAAAAACTAGGTTAGTTTAAACATGGGGTCCTTATATAGATGTATGATTCTGGTAAAGTAGTAAAATACATTACACGTCGTTTAAGTTGCACCTCCTTCACACGCATGACTATGGCATAGGAAGATTCTACACACGTGGTGCAAAATTCTGTTCGGGGTGACAAACCCTACTCTTGTGAGAAAATGGAGCCTTTGGTGTTAGGTTAGGTTCATATGGGTATATAGGTGTAGTGGATCAATATCCTACACAACGTTGAGTGTCTACCTCAAAGTTGTGTATACCGTACCAATAGAAGTTGTGCACATCCCTAGATTCCATGCGCACACGCATCCATCAGCTGAGCAACGTACGTACGTAAACGTGTATTTGAATACCATGGAATCTTAATTGGATGATCCGGCGTTTAGACCGAGCGAGTGGCCGGGATTGATTTAGGCTGAGTGGCCAGCTTTTTAATACCATGGACATACATGTTGGACTAGCTAGCTATTAAGAATGAACATGGACGTGTTAGCTAGTAGCTGAAACCTGGCATCACAAAGGTAGCTAGCTAGATCAACCGATGATCGATGGACTTGCATCATGTGTGGGCCCCAGCGTATTATAAAACTTCCATTGCTTGGCCGTGCAACCACGCATGCATGAGACAATCCACGTTGGATCTTGCTTTAAAATATGTTTCTTTTGTAACCATGCAAAATTTATGTACTACTAGCTAGTAGGATTTAACTCCGGAGTTCAAATTAATTTGACCACGTGTTACCAATAAGGATATATATAGGGCGAATAGTAGCCTCTATGTTTTTTCGGTTAATATATGCGTGGTACGGTCAAATTTGGCTTAAATTTAATTTGGGTACCAATTCATAAGTTTTTTTTTGAGACTCACATCACACAAAAGGATGTTCTTAGGATTAAATTATTTTCTTTGTGAAAAAAGGCAAGTGCGATAACGATATAAGAGTATGTATCTCCAAGGGGACCCCGATGTACAAACGCCCCTATATTATGTTTGCTTAGGGGCTTGAGGACATATTGTCTAGTCAAATAGAGCCGGTGCAACCAAGCCTCCTGTCGGCGTGGCTCTGCTTTGTGGTGCCTAGGAAGGGCCCCGCCAGGCCGAGGGAGGCTCCGCTCTATTCGTTGCTTCCATTTACGCTGGTGGAAGCCTGAAGCCACATCGGTGATGGGCGTAGCTATCCTCCACAATGGCGATGGTCCATCGAGTTGCGGGTGTTGTGGGAGGAGAGGCGGGGTCAACAAGATCAACGATGGAGGAGGCCAGTAATATGAAACCACCATTTTGGATGAAAAGTTTGGGTGGAAATTCATTTTCGAACCATGCATGAGATATTCATGAATTTTATTACAAGAAGGAAGTATGACCGAAAGGCTAAAGTAAACGTAGTGGTGGAACTATGGAGGTTGTCGGATAGATAATTCATGAAATCACGATAGGAATGGTTAGAAACCCCAGAGCTTTGTGTGTTAGGTCCTCAGGGGTATATAGGTGTAAATGATGAAAATCGAACGCACGATTAATTTTTGAAGGGAATATGCCCAAGAGGCAATAATAAAATGGTTATTATCTTATTCCTAATTGAACAATCTCAGTTCCAATATGATCTAGATTATGCCCACACGTCAACATTTCTGATTCCCTGTTACGGTGGATGGTTGAAGACATCCAAAGCATAACTTTCGATTATGCGGTCACTAGATATTCTCATATTATAGGACTTAGAGTCAATGACAACTCCAAATGTACTTTGCTAAATACATTACAATTGTTTAGTCTCTTTTTAGCAAATCATATATACCTTGATCGTTCTAGTACAATTGTTACCCTAACAATAAACTCTTTTGATTTGTTAGACTTTAATTAATTACATGATCATGAAAATGTGACCATCTCACAAACAATAATCTAATATTAGGAACTCTTATTTGCTTATGTCTTCACACCCGCACAAAGATTTTTCTTTTAAAACTCACATTTGAAGAGTTATAGCAGTTGTAGCATGATGAAATAAACATAATTCTAAATTTGGGGCCAAAATAGTAACAGGGCATTATTGTCTATTGGGCACATCTCTAACACTAGTTCAGTTAGAGGGTTGTAATTAGACGCTCTATTTTGACCCGTTAATCAACTAGAGAGATGCACGAGAAAATAGAAGTGATTTCTCTCAATGGCTTGTGGTCATTTTATAGTTGGAGGAGGGGGGAGAGTTGCACCAATCCTCACCCACCAAGAAGGTGGCACCAAGGATATAGAATAATAACTGTATATTATTGTATTTAGGGCAAACCTCCAACAAAGGGTTCTGTGGTTCGGAAGAAGACGTGCCAACGGAGGGGCTTTGGTGGCTCATAGCGTGGTAGGATCGCCGTAGGTGGGAGCTCTCGAGACGAGAGTGGTAGTGGAAGCTCATGTGGGGTTGAGTTATCTATAATGTTTATCGGCCTAGGTGGCCATATTTGGCCTAATTAATCTCCTGGTGTTTGTCCGGTTTAAAATTCAAAATCCATTTCCAAATAATTCAAATTTTAGTGAACAAAATTTCTTCCGGAGTTGTAGCAAAAAGAATTTACATACGCCCTAGAAAGTCCTAGATAATGTTTTCTGACATATCATAGAGCTACGGTATGGTTAGTGCCAAATATTGCATGTGCAAAAGAAACAAATTGTTAGACCTAGAGTCTAGGTGGGCACCGCTATCGCAAGGAGGGTGGTTTTGGAGGTTGACGGTCAATATGCGAATGATTATGTGACTAAATTTAAGAAATAATTAGAGGGGAAAGGAGGCTTTAAAAATAAGCGGTGAATGTGACATATTTACTATTTTATTTCTTGATCCCTCTTATAACTTTAGTGCATTCACCGATAAAAGTGTGTTATATCGTTGTTAATGTCTATTATTTTATGCGCATTATAATTGTCGATACGCATGTTTATGGTCGCATACTTGATAATGTCCGATCCATGTAGTATTCGCTAGAGTGTCGCCAACATAGTATTATTGTCTTCTTATGGTGCTTTCAGTTAGATTATTGTGGAATATTATGATACGTTATTGGTGCGGAACGATTAATTATGGTGTAGTTAGTTAAAATTCTTCTTGTTTGCATGGTACTCTGTCTATTTCAAAATATAAAATGCTTTGGATATTTCAATATAGAATGCATATCAGAGCAGCATGAGTGATTATACACACTAAATGCATCTATATACATTTGAATCACCTGAATTAGACAAAAGCAAAAACATCTTATATTTAGAAATGGAGTGAGTACTTTAGTTATATTATTTTTTTATCATACGAGGTAATAATTGGATATCATTTTATGTTTTATTCGATGATAACTCTTGTTATGTGGTACCTTTGTTATTCGAAAAATCATAATTGTTTTTAATTTAATAGTAGGATTAATTCCATAGATAGTTCGTAGCATCAAATAATGACCATAATAACAGAACGGCAATAGCAATCACCTAGCATAAAGTAATAAGCCTACAACACGCGAAATATCGCAGGGTGCATGTTATTATTCTCTTTACCACCAACCTTCTATACTCATATTAGCACCCCATGATGAAAACTAGTGTTTTTTGTCATTTTTTGCATGATTCCACGTGTCCACTTATTCCACGGGCCAAAGGGTAGAAATGCTTTATACGAAGTTGCGGCTTTATGTGAGTTTCCTCATTGTTAGGGAATAGGAAACAACAGAAATTCAAAACTAGGACAAGGTGTTACCAAATTTGGTTCGGTTGCTTTGAAGCGAGAGATTTGCACCCTAAAGTCCATAACCTTATTGTAATGTTTGTGAAGGAAGTGTAAGTTAAAATTTGTGTGATAGAATTATAACATTGTGATCACACTTATATACCAATATGAGGACCATGTGCACCAAAATCTAGGGTTTTGACTGTTCCTGGCGTGATTTCCCATATCTTTAGGGCCATCTAGCGGCAACCCTCCACATTTTCATAAAGTCAGGGTTTCTTAGTAATTTCCACTTTTTTTGTGTGTAAGTCGATCTTAATCGAAAAATCAAGTTCTCTCACTTGAGTTGTGTCGGTCGCCCGGAAATCGGAGCTTCCACAACGAGTAGCAAAGTTTTCTACGGATAGTATTCTTTGTTAAAGAGGTGCAAATTAAAAGTTGTGTACTCGATTTTCATAATTTTTACCACACCGTTGTACCGATATGAGGACCGATTCCCAGAACTATATGGTTCTAACCCTTACTGTCGTGATTTCATGTGCACCCCTGTCTGACGGTCCTCGTAGAATCCACCCCTATATTTCATCCAAAGTAAGGGTTCATGTGACTTTACATTTTTATTTGTCTTAGATTAGGTCATCGGATCTCGAGCTAACCCAAAATTCAATGTTCTCATAATACTGGGACCGGTCTCCCCAAATCGGGTTTTACATCAAGGGTCGAGAACTCTCATGTGGTATTAGCCATGTTTCTTAAGGAGGCGCAACTTCAAATTTTTTTATTGGATTTTCATAATTTACACCACACTAATATTCCCATATTAGTACACCATTCCGATTAATCTATGGTTTCCGACAATTCTGAAAGATTTCTGGGTTTTCCTTTATAGTTTGCCCCGCCATGTGTACCAACATTTTTTTCATCCAAAGGAGGTTTCATTAAATTTTACTATTTTCTGTTAGACTATGGATAGGACCGTGACCTAACCAAAAAAATCCATGTTCTAGGAAGAGTTGCGCGCCTGAAGTGGTGGTGGTTGGGGGGGGGTGCGGTTTGTACCACGAGTCTAGAATCTTCTAGCGGTACAATCTGTTTTTGAAGGAGGTATACATCTTCAAACTTGTGTAATGAATTTTCATCATTTCCACCACACATATACAATGAAGATCCCATGGATTGTAATCAATAGTAGTGAATATATTAGATTCACTTATTATTTTCATCAAGGATTCAAAATCGAATTGAGAGTTGAAGAGATAAAAGATTTTGACAATCTAAAAGTGGCATGTCGTTGTTGATCTTTGTTTTCAACATGACCGTATCCTTGATTTGATTACGATAAGCATGTCCAAAAATTGTAATTAATAGCATATATTCACCTCTTATATCCATGAAAGATTCGCAATCGAATTTAGAATATTCACCTCAATCCATGAGTATCTATAAATAGATGACTTCCACTTATCTAGATAGGGATGTATCTAGACATGTTTTAATGTCTAGATACATCTATATGTAGACAAATGCAAAATCTATTGTTGAACGGAGGGAGTAGAATTGAGTATATTCAAATCAAGAGGTAGAGCATCTTATCCAAATCAAGAGGGGGTGAATATACCTCTTATCCATGATATGTATATAAATAGGCGTATCGAGCATATGGCTAGAGCAACCAGCTGGCAATCTAACCTTCGCCGTAAGCTGAAAACCAAGCCCGCCTGCGTGTGAGATCTTTCAAGCTAGGAATTTGGGGGTACTAACGAAAAGTCACAGTGAATCTAGAAGAGTTCTCCATAATGCTAGGAACCTTCTGCGTTATTCTATCCATCCTGCTGGCGGTAATAACATTCCTATACCCCATCAACCGATTAGGTCCCAGAGAAAGATCGGTAATGACAAATGCATTATCAGCCATGGTTCCCCTTCCACCGGGGCCATTTCGGTGGCGGCCGGTGGTGGGTAACCTTCCTGAGATGATGATCAACAAGCCTGCTTCCGTTGGATCCATCGTGTGATGGAGGATATGGGCACCGACTTTGCATGCTTCCGCCTCGGTGGTGTCAACGTCGTCCCTATCACCTGCCCCAAGATAGCAAGGGAGGTGTTGAAGACGCAAGACAACAACTTCATGTCCCGGCCACTCAGCATTGCCTCCTGCGCCATCAGCTATGGGTACAAGGACACGGTGCTCGCTCCATTCGGTGGTCAATGGATGCGGATGCGCCGCGTGATCACCTCTGAGATCGCCAGCCCTTCCCGCCACAAGTGGCAGCATGACAAGCGCGCAAACGAGGCTGACAACCTGACACACTACGTTTACAACCTTGTCACTAGGGGGTTGGACAACGTCGATGTCAGGCATGTCGCACGTCATTACTGCAGCAACGTCATCCGCCGGATTGTCTTCGGAAGTAGGTACTTCGGGGACGCTGAGCCCGACGGCAGCCCGGGGCCGCTAGAGGTGGAACACCTGGACGCTTGCTTCGAATCTTGGGGCTCGTCTCTCCTTCTCAGTAAGAGACTACCTGCCGTGGCTCATGGTCTTGACCTAGATGGCCACGTGAAATGGTGAAGGAGGCCAACGGCACGGTGAATAGACTGCATGACATGGTCATCGACAAGAGATGGAGACGGTGGAAGGGCTGCCAGAGGCCAGATAACGAGCCCCAAGACTTGCTAGACGTACTCATCACGCTGAACGATGGACATGGCAACCCGTTGCTTACCATCGAGGAGGTGAAAGCACAGTGCAAGGTAAGCAAACACTTTGAGTAATCAATCATAAACTACTTCCAAATGGATGTGTATATTTTAGTCAAAAAAATGGATGTGTATATATTCATGGAAATGCATGCAGGACATATTTTTGCAGCCCTTGATAACCCATCAAATGCCGCGGAGTGGGCACTGGCCGAGATTGTGAACAAGCCAGAGCTGCTGGCCAAGGCGGTGGTGGAGTTGGAACCGGGTAGTCGGCGGGAGCGGTTAGTGCAGGAGTCGGACATCCCGCGGCTGAACTACGTCAAGGCGTGCATACGCGAGGCGTTTCAGGCTGCACCCTATTGCCCCTTCAGTGTGCCGCATGTCGCGATCGCCGACACTACCGTCGCGGGCTACCGCGTTCCAGAGGGAAGCCACGTCCTCCTCAGTAGGCATGGCCTGGGGCGGAACCAGCGTCTGGGACGACCCTCTCGTCTTCAAGCCGGAGCGACACATGGGAGATGACATCGACGTCGCCCTCACAGAGAACGAGCTACGGTTCATCTCTTCAGCACCGGCCGCCTTGGCTGCATGGGAGCACACTAGGGACAGCTATAACCATCATGCTTTTTGGCAGGCTCATGCAGGGATTTACCTGGGCCAAACCAGCTGGGGGTGTTGGTCATTGATCTCGCCGAGTCAAAGCATGACCTTTTCATGGCCAACCCTGGTGCTGCATGCCCGGCCACGCCTGCCGGTGCACCTGTACCATCCGAGCCGTTGAAGCCACTCAAGATGGCGCCATCAAGTCTCCATCCACAACGTTTTGGCTCTGATTATTACGCATTATAATTCTGCCCATCTAGTATCTAGCTTAGTTATGTCTTTCTTATGCAAATAAATAATACGGCATGTGCACGAGTCTGTTTGTGCCATGACCGTTTATCATTTGTCTCGGATAGGTATTCACTCCAATCATAGTTACTTTGCTTTATAGGTTTAGTGAAGTCAAACTTTTTGAAGTTTGACCAAATATACAGGATAAAATAGCAACATCTCAAATATAATTTTTGTACCATTAAATCATGATAAGATATATTTCCTTATTATATACATTTGACCAATATTTACTACCTACTCCCTTCGACTTGGTACCGGTTTGTGCCACCAACCGGTACAAAAGGTGCCTAGCGCCAGGCGAAACTTGCCACAGTGCCCCTGCCACACCCATTTGGTACCGGTTCTAGCCACCAACCGGTACCAAATAGGCCCGCACCAGGAGAACGGTTGCCACACCTTTGATACCGGTTCTAGCCACCAACCGGTAGCAAAGGTGAAGTTCAAACCGGTATTAGCCCTGCCCGGCACCCTCCTTAACTGAACATATAAAGGTGAAATCTATGGCCCGTTTTCTACTAGTGACAAGGATCGGTAAAAAACTAGGTTAGTTTAAACATGGGTCCTTATATAGGTGTATGATGTGGTAAAGTAGTAAATACATTACACGTCGTTTAAGTTGCACCTCCTTCACACGCATGACTATGGCATAGGAAGATTCTACACAGTGGTGCAAAATTCTGTTCGGGGTGACAAACCCTACTCTTGTGTGAAAATGGAGTCTTTGGTGTTAGGTTAGGTTCATATGGGTATAGGTGTAGTGGATCAATATCCTACACAACTTTGAGTGTCTACCTCAAAGTTGTGTATACCATACCAATCAAAGTTGTGCACATCCTAGATTCCATGCGCACATGCATCCATCAGCTGAGCAACATACGTACGTAAACGTGTATTTGAATACCATGGAATCTTAATTGGATGATCCAGCGTTTATACGAGCGAGTGGCCGGGATTGATTTAGGCTGAGTGGCCAGCTTTTTAATACCATGGACGTACATGTTGGACTAGCTAGCTATTAAGAATGAACATGGACGTGTTAGCTAGGAGCTGAAACCTGGCATCACAAAGGTAGCTACCTAGATAAACGATGATCGATGGACTTGCATCTTGTTTGGGCCCAGCGTATTATAAAACTTCCAATGCTTGGAGTGCAACACGCTTGCATGCGACAATCCACGTTGGATCTTGCTTTAAATATGTTTCTTTTGTAACCATGCAAAATTTGTGTACTACTAGCTAATAGGATTTAAGTCCGGAGTTCAAATTAATTTGACCACGTGTTACCA